>CM052190.1:8088891-8155160 GCA_028455805.1 Lasioglossum figueresi
ACAATTATTAAGAAAGAAAATCAAAGCACCTTGAAATCAATGCAGTCAATCTTATACAAACATTTATGTATAGGTTATTAATACACTTGTTCTTACTACAATTATTAAGAAAGAGAATAAATGTCTATGTAGACCCTTTACCTGGAAATCAATTTTGTGTCTTGTATAAAAATTCGTGTATAGATTAGCCATATAGTAATAATAAGATTTTTCTATCGGAGTTCTAATTATTGCTGTAAGTAATTTGAGGACTCCGAACGATGTAGCGAGTCAAGTGTCCGCTCTCGAAGAAAAATGGCATGAAGGGCGAGAAATTTCCTTATCAATCCGTGGAATTTTTAATCTTCATACTTGGCCATTTAAACTTCTTCATTCTTTCTCTCTTTTTGCCCTACCAACGAAATGTCGGATGTCTGATCGTAGCGGAAGGACCCGAGATAACTGCGAGCACCAAGGAAGCTCCGAGGGTCTGCCGAGTTCGGAAGCCGAGGGATTCGCCGGAGCTGGAGGACCACGAAGACTTATCAGAGATGACGAAGCGCTCCCAGGATGGTCCTTAGCGTTTTCTACCAACCGCCATCTACCTCAGGGTCAGGGGTCCTACAGACTTATTCACAGCGGGGATATGTTTGCAAGTTCTGTCGCTGGTAATCAGCTTGACAGTTTTCCAGTCGATGCTTAATCCTTCCTCGTACGCTACTTGTAGCTTCCACATCAAATATTTAACAATACTGACAATGGTTAAGCGTCTCCAAAGATCATAAAAACTGTACAATGTATTTAGACATTTTTAGTAATCGGACAAAGAAGAAAGCCCTTGTGCGCGCGTGTGATTAAAGAAAATACAAAAGTAAAGTAGGATTTTCAATTTTTAAGTGTACGTATAATATTCTCATTTGATTAAACATACGAAATTAAACAGTTACAGTAACCATGTGGTATTTCTTAAAATTCCAAAATCAGTGGATCATCGGTAGGTACTTCATAGAAAAATAATAAAAATCAATGTTGCTAGACTCTCATTTAAACATTGTTTCTTTGAATATAAAATAGAGTCAATAATGATATAACGATCCACATTGTGATAGATAAAAACACGACTTTGAAAACAGTGAGAAATGTCGGCATAAAATATTCTTTCCTGCATGTTTCATCGACACCGGTGAGATTGCATAGAAAATCTGTAATGTACCGCAGCAGGAAAGAATAAGATATTTACGTATACCGCATGTATATTATTCTGAGTAGCAAAGTTCTCGGCCAGGATACAGTCGGCGGCGAAAGTTCGGCGCATGGACGTCTTTCAGCAGCGATAACGAAACATTCGCTCGCAAAGAATGACCCAACAGAAAAGTGTGGTGCGCCTATAGTTTCCCGGTCGTCACGTGAGACGAAGAATGCGGTCGTATAGCACAGGGTGCGCGCTCGGTTTCGGAATTCTAAACATTCTCAAGTCCTGGAATTCCAAGCACTGCGATAAATGCCGCGCTTCGGTGAATGTTCGGTATGTTTACGATTGCACGGTGTTCGTGGCTAGAATTTTGTTTCAGAAAGAAAACTGCGCGTTTCGGTAATAAGCGAGCACCGGCTATCGCGTCCACTGAAATTCGAGAGACAACTGGAAAAATGTGGACACCGGTCACACGAGCAACCGGCTGTCCTCCCCCGTCGACACTGTTGAAAGTCCTTTGCAGGGTGTTCGGTGTCAAACGAAAAAAATACTTTTCCTTTTCGTCTGTTATTCCCTTTTTTCCTCCCCCCCCCCCCCACCTCGCGCCGTTTCATTGCATCAACTATTTGGCCGCCTCTCGTCCTCTACTGTTTGCTCGCTGTCAGCCGTGCCGGTATATATATTTATTTCACTTGGTGTCCTTTGTTCTAACTGGAAAGTCAATCTTTTGTTTGAAAAAAAAATTTCAAACTCAAATGTTCTCGCAGATAGTGAGGTTTAATTGTACAGTGAGCAAATTATACTGAATTTTTATCGTTTTCTATGAAGCGTTAACCCGAAGGGGAAGCTCCAAAAGATTCGTCATTTTTAAAGACGTTCCAATATATTCTAACAATTTCGAATGAGCCGAGGTTTTATCATCGCACGATTATGTTTGACGAAATTATCACAGATAGAATCCAACAATGTAGTGTGTCAACACTTCCCAGCGCCCCTGTACACCCACAGAAGATAACCAAACCAAATTTTCGCGAAATAGTTGACAATACAGCTGTGCATGTAGCAAAGTTCCTGGTGAACGCGTATTCGTATTCTGAAAAATATGAGCAAACATCCACGTAGTCGAGCAGCAATGTAATCGCGCCGCAAATTAGAGGTTTATTAATGTAGAAGCATGTTCTCCATTGTTTTCACTATAGTCTCGATATTCAGACTCGCCGTTGCGACACCGTGTCATTGTGAAATTGTGTGTTCTGTTTAGCGAACTAAATAATAATTGACAATACCGTTAACAGCGTTTCTGCGCGGAATGGCTGTCAGTGGATCCGCGCTGGTGCAGCGGATTTAAAATGGCGACCGGCTGGATTTTCACAATAACCGGCGCTAAAACTAAGACCTGTAATTAATTTAATGGTACTAGCCGGAACAATGCCGCTTTAATCCTGAAATATGTTTTCGTTTTCCAGTCGTGGCGTTAGCGGATCAAACGACGCGTTTGAATATTATTTGGGCGACGAGGAACGCGAAGAAAGGAGACATCGTTTTTTTGCAAAAGCGGAGCGTAATAACACGGTTTACTTGAAAGAGCGTAACAGTCCGGTACTTTGTCGAGCAGAATGTCGTGTAATGTCGGAATAATCTTGTTTGTTTAAAGCGGAAAAGGACATTCTAAGTGTGCGAGAGTGTGGCACGAAGGAAAGCTGCGCTCTCGTCGCGGAAAACGTGTGTACAATGTTTGTTTCCTTCGTTCTCTACCGCTCTTTTTTTCCCCGTTCTTTCGTTCGGTTCGTTTTATTTTCGGAACTAACTCTGGCGACGCTCCGGGTATATTTTTTAATTATGCGCAGCGTCTGGATTTAAATTATATTAAAAGGACTGGTTCAGTGTCACCCGCGTTTATGAAAAGCATTCGCGGCTGTCCCGTTTACGAGCACTGCCATTTCAAACGCGAAATCTCATTCGGAAGATAACCGTTTGAAAAAGCTTCTCATTGTGCATCATGTCCACGCTCGCCGTGTAATTAAATGATGTCTCAATGCGACGGAGTTGCCTTTCTTGCGATTAATTACAGGACCGCAGACGTTTTGAAATTTTCTGCGAAAGTATCATTTTATTCACAGAACAAAATTTGGAGGTCTCTCGTTCGATAACTGAATAAGCTAATGCAAAACCAAGTTTAAAATCAAGTAGAAAATTATTTTCTTTCTGAGAAGGCTTGTTAAGATATTTATTCTAAATAAATACAATTTCCGTCAAGTTCCAATATACCAGCAAGCCTGAATTATTTATTTCCTACAAATTCCAGTTCCCACACTTCAAGGCAAAGTGAGGGTAAAATTCTCGAGATTCATTTGTACCTGCGACGACGCATTCGCTTTGCGATCTATCCAATTTAACCTAAGGCAGTTTGCATCGACGCTGTAAAATGTTCACGGTGATAAAACCAGCAGGCTCCCAACCGAGCAGAGAACGTATCAGTCGGTTCATGAATTATAACTATGAAAGATGACAGCGCCCTTTGACAGGCAAGATACACGCCGAGCATATATAAATATAGCAATTAATATCATCTTCTGTTACGGACGTGGAGCATACGATGGACCATATATCACGGGGAATTGCATTAATGTGAAATTCATACTTTCACTTAGCCCGTATTAAATATTAATGAGGCGCCTTCGCGCAGGAATTGCGTCCCGGGTATCTTTCCGTGTTTTATTACAGTCGAACGCACAGAGACTCTCCGCCTGTTATCGTAAATAATCATCAGTATGGCAAGGTGAATGATGATCCGTCGGCTTCTCCAAACTAGTTTTTTCCCTCTTAACAAAGTACCAACGAAAGATTAATGCACGTTTCGGCAGTGCGATGTGTACACAGATGCGTGTAGCCCCGCGGAACTCGCGTGTCCATTCATCAATTATCACGTCAACCAATAGTATTCATGCTCGACGACCATTCATGACTCAAAACGTCACCGTGTTCTTTTACGCTCAGCTGAGGAGTGCGAAAAACTGTCGATGGCGACAGAAAGACATAATATCTAATTCCAACCGACGTTTCACAGGCTTTGCACGATCTGGCACAATTCGTGAGCAGTAATTTTTTCTACGAATAGAATATTGTAATTAAATTATGGGTCTTTCCTGCAGCAATTTCAAAAAAATTTTTAATTCATTTTTTAAAGTAATTTAATAAATTGAATATAATGATGTCCGAATTGCATAAAATTCGAATTCTACTCAGAAGATACCAAGTCAAAACAACATTCTATTAGTTTTCGAAAATGAAATTGTACCACAATTTGTTGTTCAAGGAAAAATCTAAAATTCGAATTTTGTACTTTTAGGTTTTCAAAGTGACCTAACACGAAAGCTTCTTCGGAAAGAGGTCATCGATCGCCTTACTTTCAAGTTAATCGATTTTTGCTATAATTGTTTGCAAGTTGCGTCGAAGGAAAGTGATTTCTCTCTCCGCTAAACGCGATCATTCCGTGCAGATATTTCTATTGAATTGGTTCAAATTATTCTGGCAGTGATAGGCAGTACATAATCGTTTTCCCTTTCACAGGATATTTATCAGCAACAGTTCCATTATCTGTAGAACAGTCGCCATTATCTCTCCAGTGAACTCAACGTCGTTCCGCAGGCAGAAAATCGTACCGATCGATGGAGCTCTTTAAAAATGTTGCACTCTTGAAAAATTCGACGTTCCCTCTGGCCAGTTGGAAACACGTTCATCCTGCGGATAGTTGGTTCATACAGAATTCATCGGTCAAGATGTGCGTTCTTCCGAGATTCCTACGGGCCGCGTCCGGATATTTTCAATCGGAAATCCTCGAGAAGCTTATCGCCGAACATTTCAATCATTTTTCTGGATGCTGTTGTACGCTTTGAGCGTACGGCGAGTGGATCTTCAAAGGTCTCGCGACCCCGTTCAAATTCAACAGTCCATTTTGATACAATCAAAAATGGAGAAGCCGAATCCTCTAAAGCATTTTTCATGTCGGCCTGGGTATCTGCCGTTATCGAACCTTTTCTACCCAAATATTTAATGATCGCCCGATCCTCCAGTTTCTCTATCTGGCAAAACGCAAAAGCAATTCTGTTTTAGCCAATAGTGTTACCAAACGCGAAAAACATTTTACAGGAAAGTTGTAACGAAATTATTAACCGACAGTCGTGGTAAAGTATTTTAGTAAATTGCTAAATGTCCGATCAGAAAAGACACAATTCAAACTTCGAATATTTAATGAATTTAAAATAATTTTATGCGATAATGATCATTTATTATTTCATGGTCCATGTTCATGTTTTTTTTCTGTACAATTTGTTAACTTTTTGCGGCTTCTTTGAGCTTCTCTCGAAAGTTTTTAGCCCGTTGATTGACCTCCCGCGGGTTGAATTTAGTTTGTCTCCATGGCACTGTACTATTTCATAAACTTTATTTAATTCTGCGTTCCTCTTAGACGCTTTGACCTTCCGGTTCATTTGTATACTTCGTCTACCTTTGAGATCGTTTTCTCGCGTTTCTTCTCCTCGCAGAACTGGCCCACTCGTAATTCTTCCAACTGACGGAAACCTATTTATCTCGTAACGGCTTCTCTTTTCCATTACTCCCCTTTCATTTGTCCCACCAATTTCACTTGCTTCCTTTAAACGCTGTTTGTGTTCCACCTTTTATCCATCCTCATATCCCTACCTGGCCGTGTCGTTTATTTGTTCCAGCCTGTTTATTACAGGGAACTCATAATCCCACGCTACTTTCGACCGATCTTCCTCCTCCTTTTTCGGAACTAGTCCGTTCAAACAATTCTTCGCGCTTGCATTATCAAAATGTATACTCCGTTAGATTACTCCTGCACGTGACTTCAATTTTTAGCACGTCGCGAGCGCTCTCGGGAAAAATGTTTAATCTTGCAATGTTTTGAATGAGAGGTCAAATAATGTGAAATATAATAGCATGTTTTCCGCATATTAATTAAAATATAATTACAAAGGTTCCTTTGAAATCGGTTTGGCATGGAAAATTTTGTAAAACCACTTTTCTTAAAAAGGAAGCAATTACGTGGAGGAAAAGTGAATTTAAAAATAATTAAAAACAAATATTTCCAGCATTCGCGTAATATTTCTCGCAAGTCTTGCACTGAAAAACATTCATTTTGTGGAAAATAGTCTGTTTCCATAGCAATCATTTTTCTTACTGTTATTTTTACAATCATACGAAAGTTATCCAAGCTTCCAGTGAACCAATCATGCAAACTCAGACATATCTAAATTAAGAAACATTGAGACAAAGTAAAATTTTACTACAATGTACAGTGCAAATTTTTCAAAGATTTTTATGTGCACGTCAGTGTGATGCTTTCCGAGCTCGATCACCGTGTTTCACTCGCCACGTTCTCCATCCAGGCTCGTTCCCCATCTAATGCCCACCACTAGGGGTAAAAATCTTCGATCGTTGGGAGTAATAACGCAATTTCGGTAGAGAACTCGTAAGTTGCTTTCGAAGCTACTTTCCGGGCGTCTGTCGCGGTCCAACTCCGGCGCCAACAGCCGCCATTATTTATGAGGCACGCGTGCCGGGCATACACGCGCGTTTCAAATGTGAGGCCTCTACAAGGATCGCGTGTGTGCCACTGAGAAACGTGAGACCGCAAGATGCTCATCTAACCACATAAAAACGAACTCTGCGTTCGACACTGGTACGTAAAAGTGTTGAAATAGATTCTTTCGCACAACTTGCGAAGAGTCTGAGTAGCCCATCAGATTTTGGTGTAATTGAAAAAAATATTCCACGTGTATTTCTATTCATATTAAAAATATTGGGCATTCCATTTAAGAGACTTGAGGTGACCGTCAATCTCGATGGAAAAATGACAGAAATATTTAACTAATCTCATCCAGGAGAACTTGCAACATTTGTCCGAATAATATTTTCCGCACAACAAACAACTTCCGAGTTGTTTGAAGTCGCGATGTCGCGCGATTCACCTGGTATAACAAGTACAAAAGTTGTCTCCCGTACACACAAGTTTCTTATTAATTACGGAACCTTGTTCTTCGCGCGGGCGAGCAGAGATTTACACAACAAACGGAAGTCATGAATCCCCTCATTGAATTAAAACGGAATTGTTTTGCGCGAATTATTCACGGTAATAAAGGAGCAGCGCATATGTTATCCGAAATATGCTTCACATACGCATTCTGCCACATAAATTGCGGTTTATAAATCATGCAAGGGAGCAATTTACGAGTGTCGTTCATGGAATATCGTTTCCTGAGAAACTGTTGTTCCCGGCGTTGCTCGTTTCGACTCCTGGCGTTAAACTTGCACGGGGTGTTCGGCAGTTTTTTAATTATTAATCTGCCGGTCCCCTTTGTTCGAGACGAAACGAAAGAAAGAAATCGAAAGAGAAACGAGGGGGAGCAACAGTTTCTCTATTTGTCGCGATCAAACTTCCGGGGCGATCCGAAGAAAGTGAACTCGAAGAAGGTGGATGGCCCCGGCGAGAAACAGTTCATTTCCGTCGAGAGGAATTTATCCGTTTCCCCGCGGGGGATAAAATTTCGATGAAACGGGGGCGGCGCCTTTGGCATAGGAAACCTCAATTTGTAAGGAAAACAGCCGGCTAAGTAGATTTAATTCCCAAACGGATGGGACGAGCAGACTCTCGCGCGAATTCAAGACAGGAGGCAACGAGCACGCTGAATTTCCGTGAAACCCTGCCCCCGGGGAGATGGTTTTCGTGGGCACGGGGCTGGAGGAAGAGAGCTTGATATGCCTTTTTCGGTGGTGGGTGGCAGGAGAACAAGCGGAGTCAAGAATACCGCACGTCCCGGTCGTGTATCATCCCCCGTGTGCTGCTAACCACAAGTCAACTGCCCTTTCACGACCGCCATATGTTCTATGCAACCAGTGACGACTCTCCTCTCTCCTAGTTTTGTCCTGTAGAACCGGGATCACGGCGCTGTTGATTTTGCTGTTTGTACCGAAGACAAAACGCTCAGTCTTAAATATGCAAAATGGGTCGCGCGTGGATGGATTTTGGCAACCCTTTCACCATTCAGCCGTTCCACCAGTGGTTACATCAAAGTTGCAACTCGGCCTTTTTAATCCTCGTGCTTACGTCCCTCACAGATGCACCAGAGATTCCGAGATAATAGCTCGTTTCATTCTTTAAATTAACACTTCACATATTTTTCGTAATTTCGTACTTCGAAGGATACTCTGTTTCTTTAGAATTTAAAAATTTGTACAATCTTACACAATGTTGTTTTATGCTTTTACTAACCAAGCGTCGAAGAGCGACAACTCTACTATTCACGAATAAATGTAGCGCGAAATTTATAGCGATGACTCTTAATGGAAGACACTATAGTACCTGAAAGTACACTAAACTTTTATTATTACATGACGATTGCATTTGTAAATTGTCGTTTCTATTTACTGAGAATATTAACACTGAACGTATTAAGCTATAACAGCAACAGGCACATGTTGCTTTATGAAAAAGACGAGATTTAATTTATTTAGAATTTGCGCGGTTCTTATTGCAATATGTACTGTAATAAAAATATTTGTTAAATCATTTCTTGTGACAGTATTTTTATGATTTTGATAATTGTAATATAAAAAATCTAGAACCGGTTATTTGACAGGTCGTGGTAGGTTTAGTGTTAATAAATCAGATAGACTCTAAAATTGTACGAAATCATTTCATAATACGATCTAGATTTATTATTTATTGCAGCACTTCTTGATGGTGTGTCGCGTAGACAGATTATTGTATTGGGTTGGCACTATGTGCAATATAGATATTCAAATATGAATAGGTTAGTGACTAGAATGCGCGCGCAGATCAGATAACGCGGCAAGATTCATTTCGATGAATAACAAATAACGACCGTTGTTATAATAAATAAAAGCAAGCGTTGTCAATGTTCTCTCGTTGTGTAAAATGTCACAAGTATTATAAAGAGTTCTGTTATATTCAATATCGATATAAAAGTTTAATAAATATTATTTTACATTGATTAAATGCTATGTAATTTAATGTACGTGTAACAACATAAAGCCAAGATCCACAACACTTCTCAAGATATCATAAGATATTTTAATTCTTTTAAAATAAATTATTGTAGCCGTTCTATCCATTATTTAGAAAATACTGTTCATTGTCAATTCATGCTTATAAATGGATAAAATAGTGACACTTTTGAATATTTAATCTACTATTTAGAAAATGCTGTTCATTGTCAAATCATGCTTATAAATGGATAAAATAGTAACAGTTTTGAATATTTAATCTACTATTTAGAAAATGCTGTTCATTGTCAATTCATGCTTATAAATGGATAAAATAGTAACACTTTTGAATATTTAATTTATCAGATAGCTTACCTAATAGAATTAGAAAATATGAAACACTGAAGAAAATTTCATTAGTCCCACCGCGTTCCTAATTTTTCATCCGAACTATCGACCAGAAGTTTGACCATCTATTTCAGTTACACTCTGTGGAGGCTCACGCCAGAATACTTAGCTGTAATTTCTTCATGGTTTTCATGGAATTCATTTTCTGAGTAACGGCGCGGGGGGTTCCGGAATAATTTCTTACATTAAGGAGGAAGTGATCGGAATAAATTGATTTGGATGGTGATTGTTTGCATTACACGGAAGCGGTTATAATGTGATCCGCTATGGAATTGGTTCTCACGGTAATTGGATCGATAACGTATTATAGTGTACACATTAGTATATGTATAATATTGGTAGGAACTGTAACTTTTTTACACCGAATAATAACCACACGATACAATTAATTTCCGTGACTCGTAAGACAATGTTGGACGCATGCAGTATTTGCAATCGCGGAAGCAATCAAATAAGTCAAGTACCTGCGGATGCAGCAGATTATAATTATTACCCGAAACGATTTCCTCACATTTTTCTATGAATTAATAAGTCTACGTACAAATACTGTGGTATTTGATTGACATGATTTATTCATGCATATTTTTCACATTTAAACGTACTTAAAGAAACTGGAAATTAATAAAGTATAATTTTTCTGATCAGCAACTCGATTAAAAAGTAGAAATTAACTTGTATTTCTCCTTTAACCAGTTAAGTGTGTTTGACGACTATATCCGTCATGGAGATGTGGCAGAATTTTGTGTCATGACGATTATATCCGTCATGCGTAAAATTTTGTTACAATTATATAATAATTAATATTTAAATTGTAATTCTGGCGAAAACTAAGTTCTATTCGTCAATTTTAATATGTTTAAAATGTTTAGAGGGCAAGACGAAATGAAACAAACAAATGAAAATTATAAATAATTTGAGATGGATTCGTGCATCCCCGTATGCACTGGCGTCATCGCTTGATTTTCGCGACGCATACAGGTGCGCGCTGTGAAAAGAGGTCGCCACAGTTAACTGGTTAAGAATACATTATATTTTACAAAACACTGCTCCACTTTTACCATAAATGCATACAATCCGCAACTTAATCATGACTCACCATGGATTATGGGTGTGTACATTTATGGGAATTCCAACAATTACCATGACGAAGAAGATGGCTACCGAAATAAAAACGACACGCAAAGTCGTTCCCGAAATAAATGCGACGACGCACACTCTCGTGATTACCGGCATGTCTCATCTTCATTAATGCAATATTCGAGGGTCAAACGGGGTCAAGCGAAACGTTTCTGCGCCCTTGCTCGCAATATTCCGGCTTTCACCGAAGCTTCAGTTATTGCGACGGTATAATCGAAGTGGGAAGGACCGTAATATAAATCGGAGTCTCGCGTTTTCTTCGTCCTTAATCCGTGGCTTGCCATTTTCACGCAGCTCCCTCCGTCCCCGAAGAACTTTTCATCCCGTACCCCTCTAATATCATTACGCGTCGCCGCATGATGATATCCAGATGGAAAGCCGGTGTAAATGCACGGATTCCAGCGTCGTCATCGCGATTCCTCCGTGGAGCGTTTCCATGAAAGCTTCGGGATCGTATTTACGAGGATCGACGGAGCAGACCGATTCAACACTCCATTCCCTGCCTCGCCTCGCCTCGATAGCGCTCGCGGACGTGTGTATTGTGTCCACTTTGAAAACTACAACCCCTAATCTCGGCCGAAGCAGTCCTGAAAAGGAGGAGCTCAACGACGCGGGCCTGGACAGGCTTTTACCTAACGCCGACCGCGAAGTTTCGCCTTGATACCCGGATTCAGCGAACAGCTTATCCGCACGCCTCCAGTACAAGTCTTTTAAAGACGATAGACGTCGATCCTCTTGGATATGCGGCTCTCTATATGCCAGCGAGACGACCATGCTCATGGTAATTCGGAACGGGTCACTCGACGTCGAATCGATCACTTTTTGTACCCACTGACGGGGATTTTCTCGGATACGGCGAGTCAAGGAGCGATGGCTCAGTTTTCTTTCAGGAATCTGTTATAACGAGATAAAGAAAAAATTTTCTTCGATTGCGAGGCACCCGGGATAAAATCAAAAATCATCTCCTTCCTCAAGGGATCGATATTTCTGGAGGGTTGAAGTATGAGGGACAATTCTTTAAATATATGAAATTATGTTGACACGAAAAATCATTATGTGCAGATTATTGCGTTACGCTTAAGTAGCATTTGCTGAAAATTTGAACTGTATATTTTAAATTCTAGAAACGTTGTATTAATATGAATGATCCTTAAACATTTAAGCACTTCCAAACTAAATTCCAGCAGAAACAGAAGTGACAGATTGTTTTAATTTGATTCTCATTGTCAGTTTAAACAATATCAACTAGAACTGTCTAGAAGAGACGAAACCGTTTAAAAGAAACATTGGCGCAGACCGAGAAGCTTTCGGGCACTGTTCGCAAAGCACTCGGTAGAACAAACGACACCGCCCACATTCAACTAGTCCCCGAAAACTATTTTGTTCTTTTGGTCGGCGCGGTAACACGGTTCTGCCAAAGTGGCGGTGGCAAAAGGTAAACAAAAAGCTGTTGACGGCGCGTGTTCGGGATTCATCGAATAAACGGGAAATTCTGAACAGTCAATATGCGTCGCGTAAAACTGTTTGAACAATGCCATATAACTTTCCGTGGAGAAGTGAACAATTCGTTAAGCGCACTTGACTTTTCAATTTTCGTTCGATTTATCCGGCCTCGGAGCAGCTTTCCATTTTTCCGGGCGCAGTCCGGCGATTCGACGGAGGAAATTCCGCAATTACACTGTTCCCGAGAGTGGACTGTCAACGTTTCTTTCTGTACGGTTTTCGCCGATTGACGATGTTTTCGCTCATCAATTCGGTATTGTTGCCGGCTCATTGTTTCCTTCCCACCGCTGTGCGTCCGTCACAGCCGCCGTGCTCGGTGGTTTTCCAATTTTCTTTATTTATCGCCCGGGCCAATTCGGTAACACTCGCGGGTTCCCCATCCTCGAGTTGATAACGCGAAACTATATATCCCGAGGAATTACTGTCCGTCCCCTCTGATTAATGCGGACAGATTCGGAGCAGGGATATTATTGGTTGAGCCGAGATACGTTAGAGAAATACGTCCCGCAAACTCCGTCGAGGGCAGTATTTACAGTTGTACCCGGCCGGAGTGACACCGTGATGCAAAAGCCAAGGAAGCCTGTACGTGACGCTCAGCGAAATTTATACCGGCTTACTATTCATGTTTGGCTGTGCGTTAAGTTGACTCGCGCTCTGTCCTAGAGCACACGACGTGACGCTGTGTCCTTTCCCACTGGGAAAAAATCTTCCCTTCACAATTCCCACGGTGGAACACCACTTTTTCCTTGTTCCTAATTAATTTAGGATATTAAACGTGGCCATCTTCGCCTCCGTGCTAATATCTTGTGCTCCCTGGAAATATTTATTAAACGATGATGAACTTCGGCATTTACAGGAATGTATTTCTTATTTTAACCCTTTGCACTCTAGCCTAATGACTCATACGGTACACCAACAATTCCAGCACTATATTTGTTACAAGTGTATATACAGCGAGAGAGAAAGAGAGAGAGAGTGAGTTTGTAAAAAGTATTCGTACGCCTTTTAAAATAGAATTACTTTTTTATTACTTTTTATTATGAAAAAGATTTTCCCAAATAATTATAGTTTACAAGGTTACATGCAAAAATGAAAAAGACATTTTATTAAACTTTTTTATTTGGGCCCTTAATGAAAATTTAAAATATATGATTTTTAGATCTTTGTTAGGTATACAGATACTAAAAATTTCGTCGAAATCGGTTGACGCAGGAAAAAACGACACGCATCGAAAGATGTACGATTCTGTGGATTTTAAGCAGAAACTGATCAAAAGTCGTGAAAAATTACGATTTTCACCATTTTTAACCGCTTGTAGCTCGTGTGTATGTTAATCGTTTTTAATTAAATGTTCAGCATGTGCGTAACTACTATAGATCTACAAAACATATATTTTAAATTTTCTTTAAGAGTCCAAATAATGTAACCTTGGAAATTATAATTGTTTGGAAATTCTTTTTTGCAATTGATTATACAAAATTCGAGTCGGTTTGTACAATTATAAAAAAATTATTCTATTTTGAAGGCCGTACGAATACTTTTTACAATCACTGTATAATAATAATAATAAACAATAAAACAAAATATTTATTTCTTAGCTACATTATATACAACAAGTTTTAATGTCATGAAATTTTATGTTTTGTAATCATTTAAAGTTCATATTCATTATTCATATATCACAAATGCATAAAATCATCGAGCATTCCTTCAGCACATTTTAATGGAAAACCAATAACATCAACGTCGAATTGGAGAACCTCGAGAAGACAGATTTCCCGTTGAAGAAACAGACTTACGGAAGCAACTTTGTTTAAAGTACAACTTCCCGCAAACACAATATTAACGTTCCTCTGGCATGGATTTATAGCACGGTCGACAAGGGGACTCTTGTAATTTGAAGGCGCTTGAGAACACGCGACAGGAACATCTGACAAGCAAATATTTGGAGAATACACAACAAGAAAAGGTTCGGAATCGACTATCGATGTCTCATAAATCCGAGATTCTCCGATGGGTACGATCGCATCTGGGCTTATCCGGAACACGTAGCAGAGATGAGCAGCATCAAGTTCCTAAGTTCCTACTCGGGATCCAAGTTGTTAAAACTTCTCAAACATCATTAAGAATGCGTCAGAAGAGACCCAGGAAATGGGTTTGAGCCTCTTATAGAACAATTAGATTCGACCCAAGCTTTCCGTACCAAATCCAACTCCGTATGCCATGTATAAATAAGAGAAACTTGAAGAGAAATCTAATATTTTTTTATGTATTTATTTCGCCTACCCATTTTTGTCATAAATGCATAAAATCCGTGGTCTAATTATTATTAAACGTGCCTCAATAATTTTCCGTTTCTCGTGACTGATTAACAAAAATGAATCGCGTTCGAAGCACAGCCGCCACTGTGAAAAACAGAGAACGCCTTTTAATTGGATTAGTGCATATAATTCCGCGATGAATGGATAACATCTAATTTAAAAGATTCGAAATTTCAGCACAATAATATTTTCGACACCGTTAATACGTTAAAGCGAAACGCATTTCAGCGTCGTCGAAAATATTATTCCCGTTCGTCGGCACAAAGAGAAACAAAGGGATAATTGGAAGTTCCACGAGAGGGGGACATTGAATTCATTCGCGTTTTAATAACTGGAGGTGGCATTATACTTCGCGAGAAATATGAATGCCAGCTTTACATGCGTCTTTGCTATTATGTTACGGAGAACATTCATTTACGTATAACTTAGCCATTGTTCAATAATATTCCTGAATGTATAATGCAGAGGAGTAAAGTAGCGGGGCTCTAGAGCTTGTAGGGCATCAGGCTTTATGCTTCCCGTGGAATAAATGTAAAGTATCAGAACGTAAACGATCTTCTCGAATGCAAAGTAGAAGTAGTAACGGTGTTCCACGTTCCAGCTGGAATAATGAGTGAACCAAAACTTACTGTGTACCGTCGTAAAAACGGAAGATATATTTCTGATTCTACAACGGTCGCACGAACTTGATTCTTCGTGCTGTTTTGTGCACGCCTGGAACTGTGGCAGAGTTCATAACTCGAGCTTCCCTGACATACTAAAGTCTTTTTATTGTTACTCTAGGTCCTATCTACCTCCTTCGGGGTCATTACCAGACTCCGAATTTTATGCATTTGCGAGATGCATGTGTAGCAGCGATTTGAATCAGTGGACAGATTAACAATGTTTAAGTATACTGATATAGAAGAAGATATATTAAAATCGAATTCTAATGTACATATCTTATTTCAGAAAAGGAGAAAGGTAAGTCTCGATGCGGGAACACTTTTCTCGAAAATGTCAACGCATAGAACGCGCGACTCCATTTGCCGCGCAGACTCGGTCGTGGTGTGTAATTCGAGAAAGTTCGACGTCGTTTCACAAGAGACCGCTTCAATTCATTTACCACGGGCCACGAATTTCGCGGGAACAAAGAATTGATCATAACTCTCCCGGAAATCGCACGGCCCGATACAAATCCCTAGCAACAAATGCAATTCCCCGGAGTACTTTTTCCCCTAGCCCGAGTCTCTTACACGCTTCTCCTTATCATTCCATCGTGCCAGTTGGAACTTTGTAAATAATAGACCTTCGCCATAAGCTCTTTATAACGACACAGCGCGGTACACTTTCGTGAAAATTTCATTCTGTCTACTTCAAGGTAGGCATGGCGGAAGGACCGTACGGAGGGGGAACGAAACGAATGACTCGGGATGGTTTCCATTCCATCGACGCGTCGAGGGATGACACTGGACAACGGAGAAAATGGTAGGTCGAGGTAAAGATGGTATACTGTGGTCACTTATGAACCGAACTAGTGAAGAAGAATATACTTGAATGTACTTGAATGTACTTGAGTGTTCTTGAATGTACTTCAATGTACTTGAATGTACTTGAATATACTTGAATGTACTTGTTCTTGAATGTACTTGAATGTACTTGAATGTACTTGAATGTACTTGAATGTACATGAATATACTTGAATGTAGATGAATATACAAGAACATACAAGAATATACAAGTATATCCAAGAATATACAAGAATATACATGAATATACAAGAATATACAAGAATATACATGAATATACAAGAATATTCATAGAATATACAAGAATATACATGAATATACAAGAATATACAAGAATAAACAAGAATATACAAGAATATACAAGAACATACAAGACTATACAAAGAGTATACAAGAATATACAAGAATATACAAGAATATACAAGAATATACACGAATATACTTGAATATACAAGAGTAAACTTGAATATACAAGAATATACAAGAATATACAAGAATATACAAGAGTATACAAGAGTATACGAGAATATATTTGAATATACTTGAATATACACGAATATACTTGAATATACAAGAGTAAACTTGAATATACAAGAATATACAAGAATATACAAGGATATACAGCAATATAGAAGAATATACATGAATATACTTGAATATACAAGAATATACAAGAATATACAAGAATATACAAGAATATACAAGGATATACAGGAATATAGAAGAGTATTCATGAATATATAAGAATATACAAGAATATACAAGAGTATACAAGAATATACAAGATTACACAAGAATATACAAGAATATACAAGAGTATACAAAAGTATATATGAATATACAAGAATATACTTGAATATACTTGAATATACAAGAATATACCAGAGTATACCTGAATATGTATATTATTAGAACGTACAAGAATGTGCCAGAATATACTTGAATACAGTAGAATACATATAGTTGAATATACAAGAATCTACTATAATATACCAGAATATACTTGAATATACATGAATATCTGCTGCTTAAAGAAACTGCAATGAAACAAAAATCGGTTATCGTTCTCGATCACACCAGTTGACGAACAGCCACGGGAGCAGAGCTTTGGGGATCGAAGACTCGAATCCCGAGCCTCTAGGAAGAAACCATCGTCTCCCGTGGGACTCCTGTGCCGAAATGGATTATCGGCGAGTCTTCGATAGACACGGAAACAATAACGTGATCGGTGTTCGCGGACAAAGGAGAGCAAATTTCAGAGAAATCCGTGGTACCGCGATTCCGTGGCGGCTCCGATTAGTGATGGTTGTTGGCGTCTAGGAGCCGGTCTCACGGCTATTTCTCTAGGCGGCCGCGATTCGGGATAGCGTGCCTGAAACACGAGTCCCGATATTATCGCTCGGCCAGCAATTTTGCCGGCGTGGTTACGGTGCAGTACGGAAACGGGCCGGCAGACTTACCGATCGATTCTTCCCAGAGCGACAACGACGACGACGACGACGCCTGGCCCGAGGTGAACACTCATGATCGCGACGGCATGTTAATTGGCTGACAGTAAATAATGCGTCCACCTGATACCCACGTTACTTGCGGCAAGGACGGCCACCGGCTGGGAAAATTAATTCCTAGCCGCGCGGCTTACTCTGCCGACAGGATGAGTGCGCGAAACCCTCCCATCCAGTTTTGCGCTTATAACAGATGCCGCGTCGCGCTAACCATCTAACCATCCCCCCGACACCCTTACGGAGCTTTTGAATCACCCGAAAACGAGGATTCCCCAAGGTTCTGCGTCTCCTCGGGCTCCAGATGAACGCGACACTTGCCTAACTCGACGAGTTAGGAGCTCGTGCTCGCCGGCGAGGTTGCTGACCAGCCAGAGCTTTTGTTAAATAAATTGCTTGTTCTTTAAACTGCACGCTTCAGGTACCTGGGTACCCTCTTTCATTTTCTTTTTAAAACTACCTTCACTTTTCTGTTGACAAATAGCACAATTTATGTTCTTGGATGATCAGAGAATTAATTTACATTTGCAGTATAAAAAACTAAAAATTGTCGTTGAATATTGCAGAAAATCTTGGGTATTGACATAAGTTTATTAGAACCGCTGTAAGCAAAAACGTAGCCATTGTCCATATAATCTATAAAATACTTCATTAAACAATAACTACTCATCGGGCTCCAGATACCTGGGCACACAGTTCCAATTTCTTTTTAGAACTACTTTCACTTTTCTGTTGACAAATAGCACAATTTATGTTCTTGGATGATCAGAGAATTGATTTACATTTGCAGGATAAAAAACTGAAAATTGTCGTTGAATATTGCAGAAAATCTTGGGTACTGACATAAATTTATTAGAACCGCTGTAAGAAAAAACGTACTCATTGTCCATATAATCTATAAAATGCTTCATTAAAAAATGACTACTCATCGGGATCCAGATACCTGGTTCTAGCTTCAAGTACCTGGGCACACACTTTCAATTTCTTTTTAGAACTACATTCACTTTTCTCTTGACAAATAGCACAATTTATGTTCTTGGATTATCATAGAATTAATTTACATTTGCAGTATAAAAAACTAAAAATTGTCGTTGAATATTGCAGAAAACCTTGGGTATTGACATAAATTTATTAGAATCGCTGTAAGAAAAAACGTACTCATTGTCCATATAATCTATAAAATGCTTCATTAAAAAATAACTACTCATCGGGCTCCAGATACGTGGTTCTAGCGTCAGGTACCTGGGCACACACTTTCAATTTCTTTTTAGAACTACTTTCACTTTTCTGTTGACAAATAGCACAATTTATGTTCTTGGATAAGCAGAGAATTAATTTAAATTTGCAGTATATAAAACTGTAAATTGTCGTTGAATATTGCAGAAAATCTTGGGTATTGACATAAATTTATTAGAATCGCTGTAAGAAAAAACGTACTCATTGTCCATATAATCTATAAAATGCTTCATTAAAAAATAACTACTTAAAAATAACAACTAGACTTTCGTTTACAAGTTTTGATACAAACTCATGTGTACAATAACTAGATCGCTCACTCAATATTATGCAAAAGTAACCTAGAAGAAAATTAGGCGGTGATTATACATTAGAAAATAAGTAAAAAGTGTAGAATAAAGTTTCTGAACATTTTTCTGATATGTACATAATCGATTTGGAGTCAGAAGAGTGTAGTGTATCAGGTTTTCGGTTCGGCACCGTTTAGCACCGGTAATTCATCGTTTCATTGCATTTCGCGAGTAGTTGGGCTCGTTATAATTTGGAAGGGAATCCCGACGTGTTTCCATTGGTACGAATCACAATTACCGCTGTCCCGGAACCTTTTCAAAATCGCGATTGTTTCATTTAACGGTACGTGCAAATTGACTATTGCCTTAGCGTTAAATATGCTAAGCGAAATGCGGTTCGAATAATTGCTGAGAGCGTTACAAAATCAACATTCAATATGTGCACCGCGTAATCCGTAATTCGCACCATTTAACATTTCCGGCGACCGTTGCTGGAAGTAGTTGCGTTATTAATGTAAAGCACATCCCTCGCGAACGAATTATTAATTAATATTAATTCGGCGTATTGCTTTACCGCTTAATCGAATGGCCATTCGTCCAAACTTCGAACGGAAATATTTAAATGCGTTCCTACAGAATACATACGAAGATCAATGCTTATCGAGGCTGGCACGGGTTTTCACAATAATTTCGTCACTGTGAACGAAAACAATCTCAACTTTTAGGAGGCTCCAAATTGTCTAAAATCCGAGGATCTGACGATCCGATCTGAGATCCGAGGTTTTGACAAGATCAAATAATTTTCAACGATGCAATTATATTAATTGGATCTCTGTAAGCAGATTTTCGAAATAATTATACGGTTATAAAGAACAACTTATCCCACCTAGAAAGTAAGAAATTCGATGTTCTTTTCTTGAAGTACATTCTTAAAATTTTTGGATGGAAGGGCGCAGTATGTCGAATCCAAAACAATGGCAAAAATTATCTGCAAAATGGTAGAATAGGAGCACGCGAATTCGGCAATAGGGGAGCGAAAGGAGCAAACAAGAGTGGCAATTAAAACAGGAAATTTCTCATCGGAAGGGGACAATCGATAGGAACGAATGTTTCTTTCAGCGAAGGGCGAGCCGATTCGCGAAATCGAAATGGAATAATTCTACAGTATCCTCGATTTGCACGGTCACCATCACCGCGCAATAATTCGTGTGTCGGTCGGGGACCGTACGTCGGATCTTGTAATCAGATTTTCGAAAAATTCGTCGCCTATCACGCCCACACGAATGGGCTAATGGGTTCGCGGCGGTCCGTTCAATTGAAACGCCGCCGCGCCGTCCTCCGAATTCCGCGTAATCTGATGCAAACGATGATTTATGAGCCGTATGCAAATTGAATAATCCTAGAAAATGTACACATTTTACTTTCCTGTCCGGCCGGCGAACAGTGCAGCTTTGCCACCCGATACCGCGTATTTATGCAGTTAAATATTATACAATCTCGACGCGCATTCGATAACAATCGTCGCGCTTCGATAAAAAATTACACAACATTTACGACTTGATTGACCCACGGTTTCACCTCTGAAATATTTCGCGTAAGTGGACAAATATCGAAGAATAATTTGTTTAGCCGAACTGATTTGTGTTACCATCGAATAAAAAGATCGTTCACATAACGAATTCCAGAGAAATTAAAAAGATAGGATTCAAAATGTTGATATTATACTTTGACGTTCAATAATAAATGTAAATAAATAAATAATAAAAACAGTTGTAAGACATCCACCGAAAATAAAGTTCACTAATAATTGGTTTAGCTGAACTGATTTGTGTTACCGTCGAATAAAAAGATCGTTCACATAACGAATTCCAGAGAAATTAAAAAGATGGGATTGAAAATGTTGATACTAAACTTTGACGTTCAATAATAAACGTAAATAAATAATAAAAACAGTTGTAAGCGATATCCACCGAAAATAAAGTTCACTAATAATTTGTTTAGCTGAACTGATTTGTGTTACCGTCGAATAAAAAGATAAGTCACATAACAAATTCCAGAGAAATTAAAAAGATAGGATTTAAAATGTTGATACTGAACTTTGACGTTCAATAATAAACGTAAATAAATAAATAATAAAAACAGTCGTAAGCGATATTCACCGAAAATAAAGTTCACTAATAATTTGTTTAGCTGAACTGATTTGTGTTACCGTCGAATAAAAAGATAAGTCAAATAACAAATTCCAGAGAAATTAAAAAGATAGGATTTAAAATGTTGATACTGAACTTTGACGTTCAATAATAAACGTAAATAAATAAATAATAAAAACAGTCGTAAGCGATATCCACCGAAAATAAAGTTCACAATAAAGTTGAAAATAAAGTTAAAACCTAGACCGAAAAATGTAGATGCATGTCTATTGTGTGAAACATTAATTGCTGCTGTTTATTGACTTGGAATATTCATAATTTTCATAATAAATTATGATTGCACGTTTCTTCGTTTGCCATCTTTGTGGTACATGTTGGATATATATTGCAACCATTTGTCTACAGTGGCACGAACTAATGTAACCACCTAATAATTAAGTTTCCGTAAAATGTTTGCCGACGGTTCTGGAGCTGAACCGGCTGTATCGTAACACAAACCGAGCCGGTGTTTCCAAAATCATGCGTAATCTGATGCAAACGATGATTTAACACACGCTGGCCCCGGCTCGCGACCGAAAAGGGGCCACTAAATGGCTGCCGGCTAGAATGGGAAAGTGACGTTATACCGGGCATTATTTTTCGTTTCGTTCGGCCGTGGCGCCGTTTACAGCGACAGAAATCGCCGTTAATATTGATGAAAGCCGCCGCTGTTACCGCTGTCGAATGCTGACGCCAGTTTCCACCCTGCTCTGCTGCCGTCCAGCCACCCTCTAACCAACCCCCTAACCACCCTTCGCGTACACGCGCGACCAGTTCATCGTTCTTCTCGAACGAGCGACGCAGACTATGCTCGTTGCATCGCCATCAACGGTTCGGTGAACATCCACCGATGTTTCGGCCAAAATGTTCCGCAATGGTTTAAGGCCAACTCGGTTCAACAGGGTTTTTACCGGAGATCCGGATAAACAGCGTTAAATCAGTCTTTAAACAAATTCGAACAAATACAGTCACTCCAAAATGGACACTAAATTAAAATTTTTATTGAAATGATTTTAGGGATAAAAATAATCTTGTAAAAAGTTTTAATATTACTGGGGGATAATATTAAAATTTCATCGGAATTGAATTTGGATTTTAATTGTAATTAGATCATTTGTCCAGCCTCTTCTAATATGTTTTTTCATTATCAGAGAATAGAATAAACAATTGTCGGTTCCGAAAATATTGAACACTGAATTTCCATCGTTTATGTTTATAAACTGTATAAAATACAGTGATAATAAATGTATAATACAGTTAGCCGGTAGACCATTAGGCAAATATACATTTTTGTGCAGTAACTTAGAGCGAGACGAATAAAAACGAAATTTCACTTCACTCTAGTTAATGAATGCATAAAATTCGCAGGCTAGATGGATATAGTGACTCTTTATGTCATACATGAAAAACGAGAGCAGACGCAGGCACAGGTGTGCTAAACTGAGTAAGGAAAGAAAAAGGACACGTACTTGCACCTAGAACGAGTGGCCTCTCAAAATATTTTCGTAGAGACGTTGAATAGAAATTTTTATACCTCCGGAATAATTTATTCGCCTGATAGATGTCGTTGCTGTTTTATAGAGCCATAAACTGAGAAGTCCAAATAATTTGCGTCAAAAAGAATGCCCCATCGCGTATTCAAATTAACGTAATCAAATTAACGTTAAAAATGAATATTTTTCAGAAACACGAACAAACAAAACAATACCACGCAAGATATTTTAGGTACAAAAGATTGCTATTCAGACTCTGGAATAGAATTTTTTTAAATTAAATTTAGGTAGAATATAAATTTTACATAAAATTTAGGTAAATCTAAAATTAAAGGTAAATTTAACTAAATCATTTTTACGTAGATAAGTAATTTAGAGAAGTAACTATTCGGTAATCTACGACTCTGTTAGATAAATTGAGAATAGTAACGCACAGCAAATTTTACATAGATATTCACAGACGTACATAATTTCGATAAATATGTACTCGATAATCAGCGACTCAGTCAGATAAATTGAATGCAGCAACAAAATTTCTACAGACTGTAGTTTCCTTGCAACGAACGTCTGAATCGTTCGAATTCTTCATAATTCAGTAAACGAACATTTTGCTCGTTGAAATAAATGTGTCCACCGCGTTTTGCTTGCCACGAAGAAAACGGCAGCATTACATAATTCGGTGGTGGTCATCGTCGAGTTTCTTCTCGCCTTTCACGTAACATTCGCAGCTCTCTGGGAATAAGCAGTAAAAGCACTAATCCGATAGCGCCGTGCTCCACTGTTGGATGCACGACGTACATTAACACAGGGCGGTCGGATAAAAACTTCAAACAGGGATGACGAATGGACGCGCCCGGGAGCAAAGTAAAAACCAACGAACAGCGAATTGGAAAAATTTCAACGTTAATGGCGGGGCGACGCATCGACCGGCTGAAATCGTGGCCCCAATTTTCATTTCATTAAGAACGGAATCCCAAGTCGGCACGGATCAAGCTTTTTTCGCTTGTCGCCTCTATATCTCGGCTGGTCTCACTCCCTCGCTTTCTCTCTCTCTCTGTGACACGATCATTATTTTTTCATGCATCCGTTCTCCTTCTGATTGTGAAAGCACTTTTCTCGCTACGAGTGTTCCCGACGTCCACCTGTATGGACAATTTTCGATCCAGATTTCTGCTTCACGCGTTCCACGCGCACTCTTTCACCATTTTGCATCATGCTCCTCATTCAAATCATTTTATATTCCGTAAATTTCTTTTCAACGACACGACCGCGGCATTGTTGTAGTTGGGAAATAATGAAAGTTGCAGCAAAAAAAATATTTTCAATTTCAACAAGTAGGAATTAAATAAAAATTAATTCAACTGTACAATAGAAAAGAAAAATTAACTTCCTATCTTGATCATTTCGATAGGTTGGAAATGATATAACAGTGTCGTCAGTTTAGCAGATCTGTTTTAGATAGGTTAACTTCCTGTCGGCGAAGCCTGGGTCTATTTTGATCCGAAGTATGAAAATCGTCTGATTTAATTACTCAATTTCTAGCGACTAAATTAAACGATCCGCTGTTGCATTGGGATCAACCAGCAGCACCATCAAGAACATGTTTAGAAAAAATTAATCAATTATCATCGTACATGTACATAAATTATAAAATTGTAAAAACGATTTGGAAAATGTTTGAAGAATGAAGATCATCATCGTGAAAAATGTTTTAAAAAATATATACTGTTGCGTTTCAATTAGATCGCGTGTATGTTTGTCTGTGGTTCAGGAACTCGTCTCTAATACACATGAATGCCTCGTCGTTCCTCGAGCAAGTCGTAAAATAAAATGCTGGGGAACAGGCACTCCGCAAACAATTCCGTGTCTTGCAAAACTATCATGTGGCACGCTCGGCTAATTCACTTTTCGAATAAATTACGGCAGCTTCACGCTGAGTTTGCTCCTTGCGCGACCGCATAATTATTTCATCAAGGTGAAACAGGCCACGGCGACGTTCTCGCTGGGAAAAGAGGGATTCGCGATCTGAAAACTTCCACGTACCCGTCGCGTCGCGCGGCATTTCTGCCCGCGCTCCGCGAGTAATATTAGATGAGGCGCGTTAGCGTTCTCTTTTCTCCGTCGTAAACAGGAAACACTTTCCCGAAATGCTCGAGCTTTCACGAAGAGATACGTAGAGGCACCGACCTTCGGTTTTCTATATTGCTTCACGGGCGATCCATCAACGCTCGCGCCCCACGGAACAGTTATACGACACAGTAAGTCACGGGGATCGTCCACCATCTTGTTTGCATTCAGAAAAGCTTACTCGCGAATGACGATAAATGGAGTTTAGATGCAGAGAAACGCTTTCGCAAATCACGAACTTAGATCACGGACTGAGCTCGTATAAAACGCGGAACATTTAACGCTTTGCATTTAAAGGCGGTTCTAAATGCACGACGCGACAAACTTTGGAAATTGCGTTCCAGAGAAAATTGATAAAACCCACGCTGAAGAAATGATCGTGTACGCTGCTCCCAGAGAATCTAAAAACTCTGAAACTACCGAGTGAACAAGTTTTGAAAATGTGGGGGGCTGTGAATAAATGAAATCGATTAAATTTCTTATTTACTAAAATGAAAGAATTTCAGAAAAATACAGAATTCAAATATAGAATTCTGATCGAATTAACGACGCGAAAGAGACCGCAATCATAGACAGGCAAATGAGAATTGTAATTGTAATCGAGTAAATAAAATATTAATATAGAAGCAGTGATGCTATAATCTATTAAAAGGGTTGGCATAATAGAACTCGTAACTGACGCGTACCCTCTTAAGGGCGAGGAGAAACCGATCGTGCAAGGGTTTCCAGTAGGAAAATTATTATCTAGCATCGTGGCCCAGTGCATCCCTGCATTAGATACCCCCAAGTGTCGAGCGAGCGAATTACTTATTAATTCTCCTTGGAGAGACCGCATTGAGTACACGTTTGTTACAGTGGAACTTCGGGGTTAGAAAGTTCAAAGCAGAGAGTCCCTTGTCTGCGGTATCATTTGCTCTAGCAGCCAGCATTATTAAATAGCATCGAACTTAAAGGTTGTCCGCCATTACATCCTCCAGATATCCAATGAATTTTCCTCGGGCCGATTCGTAAATCTTTTATGGCTTTTCTAAACAAGTTAGCTTCTAGACTGTGCTGTCTTAATGCTTCCATATAAATACTTAAAGGTAAGATAAATGTATTACTTGCTCTGAGATGTGTGGTTCTTGGGTTGAGAATTTTAAACGGTTTTAAAAGTATTCTTATGTTTTCCTTGAAAGTGATAGCATTCTTTATAGGAATTCATTTCTGATAAATTGGAACTATACATTTTGAATAATTTTGAGGAATGAAAAACTTAAACCACAATAAATATCGATTATTCTTTAAATCATAATTCTCTGGCTTCGTTCGGTGTACTTTTTATTGGCGAAACATAAAGTATTTCATATCTTAGATTACAGCAGTGCTTTTAAATTTAAATTCGTTTTTAATACACGGAGATTACACGGTCCGTAGACATTAGATTACGTACCCTCACGCATGGATAAGCCATATAAAGCATCAGATTATTGGAAGAAATACGCAAACGGCATTCCGCTCGTATCATGTAATTCCAATATTTATTGAAGGCTTCCTTTCTGCACAAAAAGCATCGTATCCGTTGAATTACAGATTCGCAACGCTGTATTATTCTACCGGAGATATTGCCCAATCCCAACATTATTCTTTTTTTCTCTCTCGATGGCCATGCATTTTGCGTCATCCAAAGATAGACGTTATGAAAACTTACAGTTGATGTTATTCAAAATTTAATTAAAAGCGGAAGACAATCATTCGAACAGAAAGATTTCGCCTAATCAAGAAAATATCGGACACATTATAAAAATACGTCCAAATGGAAATAGACGTTATTAAAACTTTAATTTCATGTGAATTATATCAATACGATTCTATTTCGAAATTAGCAAAATTTAATTAAAAGCGGTCCACTATTTTCATAAAAATTTCAACGAGTTTTCTAGTTTTCTATTTTCATTGCTGGACAGTCCATTCTGCAGGAATAATTTTTATGGTGAAATAGCAACAGGAGATTGTTGGAATTAAAAATTGTATGTCCCGGGGAGATGGTTTTTACATTCACACACGTATCCAGGAATAATGTTGATACTTTAAGAGGTGAAAATGAAATTGTCGAAGTAGTTTGTTAGAAGTACGAGTTCATCTGCGAACAATGATCAATTCATTAATCATTGAACGATTCGCACGAATTTTAATGAATCGATTTCCAACGCAAATAGCATCAATAGGGGATCAAGTTTCAATGTTACTATCCTTTGTGCCTGCGGACTGATTTGATTGTAGCCGCGATAAAGGAAATTCTATCAATGCTGTACCTCGTTCCAGGCTTACACCTTTACGAAGTTGATAGAAATTTGATAGCAATGGTGTGAGGAAGTTTGGTGTACCCGTACAGCAGGTAAAAATATCACTCTGAGTTATGGACTGCTTCCATATATCTTCTTTAAAATCATCCTTAATTTACATATATCATTTACTTAGTTACGAATTGCACAAAATATTATTTTAAAATCTAAACGCATAGTTCTCTATAATTATAAGAAAATGTATGAACAATTATTCAATCTATATAATATTTCGCATGTTAGTAGAAATTATGAGCGAGATAACCAGGCTTACACCTTTACGAAGTTGATAGAAATTTGATAGCAATGGTGTGAGGAAGTTAGGTGTACCCGTACGGCAGGTAAAAATAACAATCTAAATTATGGACTCCTTCCATATATCTTCTTTAAAATCATCCTTAATTTACATATATCATTTACTTAGTTACGAATTGCACGAAATATTATTTTAAAATCTAAACGCATAGTTCTCTATAATTATAAGAAATTGTATGAACAATTATTCAATCTATATAATATTTCGCATGTTAGTAGAATTAATGAGCGAGATAATATTCCTTAGATTTCTCAATTACGGAAAATAAACAGGAGAGATGAGATGCAGATTTGATGCAATTTTATCAAAACGAATGTATGAAGCATGAAACGGTAAGACCATCAGAGAGAAATGAATATTATTATTGCATTACTTTCAAGCTATTAAAATTATGGAGAGAGGCAAATCTTCATCTCGGCTGAAGTGTTCAACGCAATTTACTAACAGTAAGAGATGATCGGGTTGTAACACAAACGAGTCCACTAAAAATAGATTGTCGAATATCTTCGCAGAAAGTTCCGTCTGTTTATGCAGTCCGTCACTAATAGCTTCTACAGGATAACTTTAGGAAGCTCCGGAGTTTTATCCCTTAATCAACTCGCTTGATCCTTCAAATCACTGCGAATGTCGCGAACGGTGCAAACGGAGCTTGCAATAATCCCGAGCCGTGTAATCGTTTCCGGATGAACGACGCCGGGGATAGAACGGAAAGTTTCCAAAGTTGAAAACGTCGAATCTCGAGCTGGATGAACTCCTGACCCCGAGAGAGGAGTTCACCGCGACCTGTCTCCGTTTGGCTGACCAGAGCCCGGCCAAATGCAAGATCAGACACTGTTGCTGAAGTTTCTGTTACGACTTAATACGTTACTTCGACTTGTCTGTAAACGGCTGGGCCTAAGTCAACGGGATGCTAAAGCTTCGCGTCTCAGTCTCTTGTCCAGCGACGGCTCACGAGCACTGCAAATCCGCTTACCGCAAGCGAAGTGGCTGCTTTATCTTGTTTACACTTCCCTGGAACCTGCAGTTCCACAAAGTTTTGAGAACGTCTGGGATACACCTTTTGTATGTACGATTCGACCGGCGCAGCCGGAGTCTTCGCCCCGAAGAACCTGATCCCCTATGCAAGCTGACGTGTCGGATGAAATTTTTCGGTGACTTTTCGTTCGCGAGAATTTCAGGTCATTTCACGCGTAAAAATTCCATCAGATTCAGTCGTCGGAAACTACCCGAAACAATATTCTTTGCCCACGCTATATATAAAACAAGATTAATCTTTTTCTTTCGACACGTTCGTTGTGAAATTATAACTTCCAGAATATCCGAGAGAGAGAGATGAAATTAAAAGATAGTAGACCGCGGATTTCATTAGAGAGAAAAGGAATATGAGATCACCGTTGATTTACAAAAATGATTAAACGAAGAAACAAATTTTGATACCTCGTAATTGATGTAAGCATGCCTCTATTCTTTAAAGACACGAAAGAATTAATCACGAAGCGAACGAGAAACGTCAGACCCCCCTCGCCCGCCATGGCTATAATGAGTTAAATAAGAAAATAAACGAAAAAGAATTAATTGCAGGGTGCGCAAAGGCCGAGTAGCGAGCGCAATAGTTTCAGTTGCTAAACAAATTCGCCGATCGAGGGACCCGAAGAGTGTTTTAATTAATTCAATCGAGTCAAGCGGCATATACTTCGGATACCGATAATTGACGGTGATTCCGTGAACAAAGTAATTATATGCTGCCACGCGGCGAGTGTTCTGCAATTAAAAGTAACACCAAGAAGAAAAAAAATGAAGGATCTAGCTAGTTATCGGCTGCTCCCAATAACGTTTCAACAGACGGGACACTAATTAGGCGAGAACATAATGCCGGTTTTTAACGGAGGGGCAAAGGGAGCGAGCGAGAACGCGCGCGCAACCTGCTCCTCCTCGTCGTTTGCAGATCGGGAACTGGTGCGATACGTGTTCGTACGCGCTTGGCATTAATTAACGACTAATACGTCGTTTCGTTAGCGGAGAAAGGGAGCCGCCGAGGTTTTGCTCGAGCTGCAAAGCGGATGTCAAACGTAAATCGGAGCAGCCAGCGCGTTCGACGACACTCTTGCGTGGTAGTCGTGCGAGCACCAGAGTTCTCTGTTTATTAACAATTCGCGACTCCTCTTTTTCTTCGAGTTCTTTCGCGAGTGAGGTCGTTGTCATGGAAGCACAATGAGCGGTGATGAACTCGGCGACACAAGCGGCAAGATGGCAACGACCCCCCCAGCACAGATACTGAAAGTCGAGGACGTTCGGGCTTCAAGATTAACGACCAAGCAATGTCGAAACTAAGCCACTTGCCTCCCGCGAGTTTTACAGTACCGATCAAAATATTGTGGCGAAATCTAACATTTTATTGCTGCAAGCTAAGAGTTTGCAACTGATCTTAATCATTTTTATGACGGAGCTGTCGGAAGGCTGGAAATGATCCTTTCCAAGTTCTTCTTCAAAATAAAATTGTTTTTGTAAGATCCCGGGTCTTCGTGCAAACTGTCTTCTCTTAATAGCTTTAATACATTGCTCGGAAACACAGTCAGACAAGATTATAAATATATAATTGAAATATATGTTGAAATTTCAGGTAATTAAATTAGATGAAAGTTTCGATAACATTCTATTTCGAGGATCATCGTAAACTATACGTGAACGAAGATCGGTCTACCCATAACTAACGGCGGAGCAGCCTACATTAGTCATAAGCTAATGATTTATCGATTTATGTAAGAGACTATAAAGAATGCCGTACCCTAGGAGGTTCCTGAAACGAAGTCCATATTTTATACTAAATACGTCGCCCGGTTATATTGAACTAGTAATTAGAAAGTCACTGAAAGAAATAATTAACTCTTTCTTTCGTGCAGCCTGAATTATTTATGATGCCCAGGTACATCTGAATTCGATTCTAATAATGACTAATTATGTGGTCGGACGTATTTTCCGATGTTGTGTCTTGTACACGTCTAGATCGAAATTAATTACATTTCCATATTCAACTACTTTTCACTGTCATCGCGTTAATTAATACTCCGTAGAAATGGGCACACATTTCTGTAATTATGGATTCAAGAGAACGTCGTTCACTGGAATCGATTCGTCTGCATTATTAAGACACGTTTTCCAAACTTGTAACGTCTGATTTAGTTAGACGTTTATCAGATGAACATGTTAATATATAAAATAACATAGAAATCACTATGTTAACTCGTAAAATATTCTTGAACTTCTATCTTTACTTCTTTGACTTAGGGTTTTTAGATTTGAAACTGTATATATCAATAATTATTCTATATTCAAGTAGTGTTTTGAAAACGTGTAAATGCCCGCTACACGAAGATATATGCAGATGCAATAAAAAGTAGAGAGGTTTCTATTTACAAATTTTAACTTCGTCGCTATAAATCTTTTTCACACGCCGTTAGTTAGGTGGGGTCTCACAGACCCCAGAGATTTTAGATCGATTGTAACATCGTAACAACGCGTGACAGCGAGTCGAGCCTGAGTGTGTTTAAAAATTTAATTTCGTGGATCTGCGTTTTTACTCTGAAAAATAACAAGCCTCCTAAGCAATACCTAACCTTATATTCGTGAAAAAGGTATTTATTTCCATAATACAATATATTTATTGAGATTGTATTTTGAAATTCTAAATATTCCATTGCGAGTTTCCCTGCCTGACGCCGTTTCGGCGATGCAGGTTTCACGGCAAAGTTTTCCCTTCTTCCGCTTTTTAGCTTGTAGTCGTGCAACAGTCCTCAACCGAGCAACGCCTTGCACATTCGAATTGTGATCTCCGTGTCTTTATACTTTTACTTTATCAATAAACAGTTTTTTTTTGCGGTCGATTGAGTTCGATCCCTATTCTGCTATTAAAGGATTCTCAATAATATTATTTCGGTGGGGTCTGTGAGATCCCACCTTACCACTTTCGATACATTTCCCCACCTTACCAACGCCGGGTTAAAGTCATCCCAAAGTCGCATGAATATCAGCATGAATATTTACACGTTTCCGGATGAATCGCACACCCTGTATAATCCGAAACCAACCCCGCACTTTTGCGTTTCAATTTCCCCGTGGTAAATGGTTCAAATAGATAACAAAGGTGCGAAGTACGTCGAGCCGTAAAAGATGCAACGCAGGTCTCCTTTCCCGGGGTGTTTTCAGTCGATAAAAAAATCACGGGGCGAGATCCATCGAGCTTGAAGATAAAGGACGCTCGGTTTCTCGATGCGAGAAGAATGAAAGCCGGCAGGTGCGGCGCGGCGTTGCGATGCGATGCGTGTCTGCCGTGGATGCAGCCGCCTCGCGTGATTAACGTTACGAGCAGGCCGGGTTAATTAATTGGAGCGGCGCGGGAAGCGAATATTAATCGGTCGCGAGGGGGCCAAGGGTTCCTGGGGAATCCCGATTAGGATCGTTCGAGGCGGTTTCCTTCTTAGGGGAACGCTCGAGGGAAAACCACCCGCTGCGAATCCGCGGCTGACAACTCGATACGGATCGGGGCACAAAGGACCAACTGGATAGACGTCCCTCGCAGCCGCGATTTCTCTTATTCTTGTATCGCGCCACCCTCTTCTCTCCCCACCCCCTATCTTTCCCCTTCTCTCCATCCGACTCTCTTTCGCGATCGAACCGAACCCCTTCCCAGGCAATCGCAATACGCGATCAAGAGATCCACGATTTCTCTGCCTCAAGTTTTTTCCTCGAAACGAGCAACCTGCTGTGTCCTATAGCTGCCCACGATGACCGTAACGACGTCCTTTATTTAAGGGATGCTACCACGGTAACAGATCTAGCAACATCAACGAAGCGAACAAATTATTTCCTTGTAAGAAACAATTGAACATATCTCACAGCTATTTAAAAAATGTCTTTTGTATTTTTTAAATACACCTAATAACCTTTCGAACCTAATACCTTTTGCTCGCGTTCTTGACGTTCAACGTCCACATTTTCTGACCAAGACCAAAGAAAGAATTTCATTCGACTTCTTATTTTATTTACCACGAAGGTTTACAGATTTTCCGATTAAATTTGTCCGAAATTTGTTCGCTCGAAAAAGTTCAAGTCGTACTCGATCCGATATGAAAAAAGTTAGCGTCTACTGTACTCGTGAAAACAACAAATCACCTGGTGAACGTCATCGATGCAAGAGTGCACCGTCAATACGAGGGATTCGCACAGAACCAGTGACGTCGAGGAGTCTTCTCGGTGAAACCTCAGTGAAAGCTCCGGCGAATTTGACTGTCATTTACATGCCGTTAGCACGACATCTGTCTGATTCCTGGGGGAGGGGACGGGACGGTGGGAGAGTTTCCCGTACAATTTTCCAGTGTATCGTAAAACTGCCGGGATTTGACTTAACCTTGTTAGCCGGCGGTGCTCGCCGCAACGTGCTTGCAGTCGAGCGAATTAAAAACGAAATCGGTTACGAGAGCGCAGCTCGAATGCAACTAATTACCCCCGCTTGCCTGGTGTGTCTGCCACCGTCCACCTCCCCCCGCGCCCCTTTACGGCCGGCTTCAATCTCGTTACTAGAACTTCCCGGGACTCCATGGGACCGGCTAGAAATATAAAACTCGTTATTCGCGAGGGAGCGATACATCTCCGGTTCCATTACGCCGGTCCGCTTTCAACCTCCGCTCCCGGTATCGTTCGGCAAAAAAATTCAGGGAAAGAAACCGTGGATCTCTTGATCGCGTATTGCGATTGCCTGCGAAGGAGTTCCGTCGAGTTCGATCGCGAAAGAGAGGAAAGGACAGCCGGATAGAGACGGAGATGGGGAGAGAGATAGAGATATAGGGGAAGAAGAGGGTGACCCGACACAAGGAATAAGAGAAATCACATAATATACACCCCATTCTTTTTCACACGATTTCGAAATAACACAATCTATAGAAAAGACACATACAGCGCGTTCCAAAAATGTTGCATTTCCGTGAAGAGGGCGACTCTCGAGGTTATCTAACACTAAACCTACCATCACCGGTCAAAATGACCGATTCCAGATTTTTTATTTTACCATTATTGATATTGGGTCGTTCGGAAAGTAATTTCGTTTTTTCCCGACAGAGGATTTAATTGTATTTTTATGCACCCAACTTCACACTTAAGCGGCATAGTCATTATATGTTTTGAGAGTTGATATAGCAAGGCTTGCGTGTGAAAAAAATCCAATTGATTCTGCACAGTAGTTTTTGGTTGGTGCCCTTTTAAATATGGAGAGCAATAAGCAGCATTTTCGTCATATTTTACTTTTTTACTATAGAAAAGGTAAAAATGCTATTCAAGACAGAAAGAAATTAACCGATGTGTATGGAGAAGATGTGTTGACGGTACGCCAGTGCCAGAACTGGTTTGCAAATTTTTTGTCTGTTTTTTTTTTTAATTCGGAAGTCTACTGTCATCAGCTGGACAAACTGAATGATACACTTCAACAGAAAAGGCCAGAATTATTCAACAGAAAAGGTGTAGTGTTCCACCAAGATAATGCGAGATCTCATACAAGTTTGGTCACTCGCCAAAAGCTTTTACAGCTTGAATGGGATACAATGCCACACCCACCATATTCTCCAGATCTGGCACCTTCGGATTATTACTTGTTCCGGTCACTGCAAAATTTTTTAGACGGTAAAACCTTCGCTTCAAACGAGGAGGTCAAAAACCACTTCGATCAGTTTTTTGCCGGCAAAGACCAAAAATTTTATGAGCGTGGAATCATGCTACTACCAAAAAGATGGCAAAAGGTATTGGACCAGACTGGCCAATATATAATTTAATAAATTATTTGTTCGTTACACGAAAATTGTCTTTCATTTTCACAAAAATAAAACGAAATGACTTTCCGAACAACCCAATATAATAAAATGATTTTATCAAATTTCGGGTTCGGGTCGAGAAGGAATCCTGAAAGTTTATAAAGTTCGGGAACCCGAAATGGCAATCGGGTCGGGTCGAGTCGAAGTCCCGAAAGTTTGCGATATTGGAAATGGTGGAAATGCAATTGTAAACGACTAACTATATTGCGAAATATTGTTACAGCCACGAGAACGAAACTTGTATCGGAAAAGGTAGAACAATTATGCTTCCTGCACACGAATTTCGAATAAAATACTATTATTTCGCATAATGTATTCTAGAATATATTTTTCTCTCGCGAAGTTTGATAACCGATCACACTAAAAAAATACAAAAATCATTCTGAGCCTGCCTGTGAAAATAAAAGATTGAACTGAAAAATCATAAAACAGTATTATACTTATGTAAATACAACTTTAACTTCGAGTCCCCGAATATTGTAAACTTTCGGGATCCCGGCCCAACACGACTCGATCATTGTCCGACTCGACACGAGGCTCGGGTAGCCGCAGACCCCTAATAGAAATCTTTAGTGGAGCACATGTTACAATTGGAGTTGCACAAAGTTTTAAATAAAACATGAAGTCATTTTTATACGGGAACAGTTACTTTTAAGCCTCGCTAGGTTTATTCTATCTGTTATTAACGAAATGATCAAAATGTTTTATCAGTACCGCTTAGTACCGCTTGCGTTTCACATTACAACAATAAACTTTTAAATGAAAGTCCAGCTACACTGAATTCTCATTATTGTTGTACGATGTACAGGCGTTTAAAAATTACAAATATGCATACGCCGCGGTCAAACATTATTCATCGCGCAGTTAAAAAATGAGTTTTTCGAGCTGTGGCCTCAATAATTTGCTCGCTCACTGTAGCAAAAGCCTCTCGTTTCTGTACACCTTGAAATCTGCATTCGATTATTATAATTTATTCCCTACAACTGAAGCCTTAACTTCCATCTAAAAAAATGAGAAATCGTTCGGCAGACTTGGCGAACTTGTTGCACAAAATTCCGAGCACACAATCTCTCCCAACACATCGTCGGGAGCACACGTTCCCCGTTTAAGGAATTCCATTAAAATTTGATGAATTTCCAAAGTTTGATGTGTTCATTGCAACACGCTGCACTTTCCGCGCGGAATGGCAGGCACGCAACGAGAAACTTTATCGATTGTTATTAGACGGCCGTATGCACGCGTTCGATTCGCAGCGGCAGCGGCGCCCCATTAACCTACAAGAAATGATATTGATCTAACCGTGGTTGACTTACACTAACGCGTGCCTATTATTAACTGCCCCGAGCAGAGGTGTTCGCCTAAGCTAATTACAAAAACAGGGAGAGAACGTGAGGGACAGAGAGAGTGAGAGAAAGAGCAAAAAAACTGGCCGTGATCTTATCGCTACCGCTCGACGCGAGAATGAACAAAGCTCGCGCGGCGTTCGCCAAATACTAGCCAGGTGAGTAATTACAGTTCATGCTTGAAAACGAAGCCGATGCTGACGACCACGTACAGCCAGGCCGCATCATTTATCACCGCGGTTCACGACTAGTTTATGGTAAAACGTAAGCATCGGCACACGGAGCCGAGGGGCAAATGAATTATTAGACAAATAGCGGAAACAGAAAAACGTTACATTCGATCGGGGGACACGTTTGTTGCCGCGTGTTCCGATTCGCCCGACAGCAGGCAAACCCGGCGTTCTACAAACAGCGATGCGCAAAAAGAAACTCGAACGAACTGCCGTGTCATCAATTTCAGTGCAAGAGAGGGTGGTCAGGATCGCCGATCAGATTGATCGTAAATAAACTCACAGACGTCTTCCAACGGTATCTTCGTCCATCTGGCAGCCGCGCTTACCGCCACTCGAACCGACGATTATCTCGGTATAATTTGTTCCAACGAATGTTAGCGACCTCGCACGGTAATGCAATCTAATCGCGATGCTTGCAGTCAGACGCGAAGCTCGTCTTTTTCGTTCCCTCCGAGCTTGATGAAAGTGAACGCCCGATCCACAGTCGACGATCTCACGTTCCACTTCGAATTTTAATTAAGTGCCATTCGGAGCTGATTACGATCTTTCCGGGCGGATATATCATTAGAACTGATACCATCTCGGTCGGAGTGTATTGTGTTATTAAACCGAACGTGTGCTTGTCTCTCTTTGTAGATCACGCGAGCAATTCTCCAACCAAAGATTTATTTGTTGCAAAAGATGCTCGATCGTGTTCAGCAACAACGAAGGGACAGACAAATTAACAGGATCTACTTATGGGACTGTTTTATTTCTTCCAAAACGTAGCACAATAATATTTTTATAAACGTGTTCTTTTTGTATCCCGTTTAACAACGATGAAACCTTTATCAGTAAAGAATTCCTTCTTAGAATGAATTAAAATTTCCTATTAGCATCATTTTTTCTATTCGGTATTTGAAAATTCTCTTGAGCTAAAATGCGGGTCTAGCATGGTAGTACGTGCTCGAAAAATTTGAAGTTGATAGCTGCAGCAGATTCTGAAGTTGAACGCACTCTTTAACACTAGGTTCACGGAGGTCTAAATATAACTATTTTATATTAATTTATAAACGTAACAAGAATGTGTCTATCCATATTCTTGGCCACTTTTCCGATAGTATATACCCCAAGAATTAAATTTGGTAAATAATTTCTCAGGCAAGCATCTTTACAATCTTAATAATTGCGAATTAAGAATATTAGAACCCGTCATTTTGACGGGTCCCGTAAACCTAGTGTTAATAAGGTTAACAGTGTCCCTCATTAATTTTTGTGCATCATTAATGAATAAGAATGTTAACAATAAAATTGTCGTCTTCAATAAAATGTCTCAAGTCGAAATGGCTTCACCTGCGGAGGGTTAACGTCCAGAATTCACGTGCAAAGCGAATGCAACCATTCGATTCCTCCCGAGCGGTAGAACAGCTTCGAAACATACAATAAAACCCTGTTTCCGTTTAGTTCCCCGGGAAAGTTACATATCGCATACATTTCGGTTCGAAAAACGGCAGAAGGAAAACATACCCGGAGAGGTACACGTTTCAACAATTACGGACGTATCCGCAAGCACTTCGGTCGGGTACGCGGTCAAGAAAGCAGAAATATTTTCGCAGCAACGCACACGTATGTACAAGATCGTTCCATATCTATCGGCAAATGTTTATTCAGCCAAAAAAGATCGATCGGTCTTACTGACAACGATCTCCGAGCGGCAAACGCTCTTCCCGAAGTAATGTTTGCGTCGCAACCCTTCGACGTCTTCGGTGCTTCCTTCGGTTGTTATTCTTGCTGGTCGCTGGGCATTCTTGGTCAACGATTCGCAAGCAGAAAACACGGATTCTTCCCCCGCGGAACATTGCTGGGAATACAAGGTCGGTAAGTAAATTACATAAGGTGGAGCGGGGTAAGATTGTAAACGAGGCAAGTGCATAAATTGGTTACTCTTATTATAACATTTTTATTAAAATTTGCAAAGAGGCTTTGTAAATTCAGTAACAAATGATCGACCCTTGCGCCGAAAGTATTAACAATTTTATTAACAACAAATCTGATCGATAGAAAGCTGTAAATAATAATTAAATTATTATAATAAATTACATAAGGTGGAGCGGGGTTAGTTTGTAAACGAAGCAATTGCATGAATTGGTTATTTTTATTATATTTTTATTAAAATTTGCAAAACGGCTTTGTAAATTAAGTAACAAATCATCGAAACCTTGCGCCGAAAGCATAACAATTTTATTAACAACAAATACGATCGATAGAGAGCTATAAATAATAATTAATTTATTATAATAAATCACATAAGGTGGAGTGGGCTAAGTTCGTAAACGGGGCAATTGCATAAATTGGTTATTTTTATTACATTTTTATTAAAATTTGCAAAGTGGCTTTGTAAATTCAGTAACAAATGATCGACCCTTGCGCCGAAAGCATTAACAATTTTATTAACAACAAATCTGATCGATAGAAAGCTATAAATAATAACTAATTTATTAGAATAAATTACATAAGGTGGAGCGGGGTTAGTTTGTAAACGAGGCACTTGCATAAATTGGTTATTTTTATTAAATTTCAATTAAAATTTGCAAAATGGCTATGTAAATTAAATAACAAATCATCAAAACCTTGCGCCGAAAGCATAACAATTTTATTAACAACAAATACGAACGATAGAAAGCTATAAGTAATAATTAATGTATTAGAATAAATTACATAAGGTGGAGTGGGCTAAGTTCGTAAACGGGGCAATTGCATAAATTGGTTATTTTTATTACATTTTTATTAAAATTTGCAAAGTGGCTATGTAAATTCAGTAACAAATGATCCACCCTTGCGCCGAAAGCATTAACAATTTTATTAACAACAAATCTGATCGATAGAAAGCTATAAATAATAATTAATTTATTAGAATAAATTACATAAGGTGGAGCGGGGTTAGTTTGTAAACGAAGCAATTGCATGAATTGGTTATTTTTATTATATTTCAATTAAAATTTGCAAAATGGCTTTGTAAATTAAATAACAAATCATCGAAACCTTGCGCCGAAAGCATAACAATTTTATTAACAACAAATACGATCGATAGAAAGCTATAAATAATGATTAATTTATTATAATAAATTACATAAGGTGGAGCGGGGTTAGTTTGTAAACGAAGCAATTGCATGAATTGGTTATTTTTATATTTTTATTAAAATTTGCAAAATGGCTTTGTAAATTAAGTAACAAATGATCGAACCCTTGCACCGAAAGCATTAACAATTTTATTAACAACAAATACAATCGATAGAAAGCTATAGATAATAATTAATTTATTATGATATGAGCGAAATTTTTCTAGCTTGTATTTATTAATGTACTTAATAGTAAATATGAACTATTCGACACAGATGTCGCCCAAGAATAAAGGTGTTTTCCTAATTTAAAGCAATAAAATGCAATAAAGCATTTTATAGCAGGCTTGTTAATAATACTGGTCTTGCCCCGTTGCTCGATGGTTGAAATAGTATTCTAAACAAAAACAGTATTTTTTTACCTCATAGCGTAAATTGCGTTATCGAAGAAACCGATTTCCGCTGATCTAACTGTCGGCGAGCGTTGCATTCGTTTCATGCGAGATGCTTTCACTCGGGGATTTTGCTCGACGTACTTTAGCTTTTTGTCCGAGGCTAAAAGTTATTTCGTCTTTAATGACCGTGCACTGGTAAAGTAAATAATGTGTGGTTCAATTTTCTCGTTTCCGGCGATACTATAATATTGGCAAAACATTATTTAACGAGGAATAATACCTGAAATAATTCGTACCCGACGGAACATTTATTTGAACGTGTCACAAAGATATACGATGAAACATAAATGGGTGAAGTAAATTTCTCGAAAATGCAACTTGTAATTAGCATAATAGCGTGGATCCTAATACAAAATAAAACCTTTATTTTTCAACTAGAGGAAACGGGAGTTGGAAATTCATTTCTCCTCTTAATAATTTCAATTATTCAAAAACTACGTGATTTACTTACTTTTACTTACTTCATTTTTCTTATAAAAGCAGGGTACACAGGAAATGAAAATAAAGTAACGTACTGCTGTGGGTAATAGCAAAATATTCAACAAATGTCCTACGCTAATTGCTAAACGGGCAACGTTATTTTTCTGTCCGACTAATCGAGCCACCAATTAAAGAAATCGAATTGATCGTTATCTGGTTCGAATTCTGAGTGTAACGCCCAATCGATCGAAAGCGAATAGTTTTTAACAATATTACCGCGGTATGACTGACAAATCCCCGGATCAATAAATTTCGTCCGCTAATTGCAGCGTCGTAATATCTTTGGATTACGTTTAACGTGCACGCGTTCCGGGATTGTGCAAACTATAAACATCCCGGTGATTTGCAAACCGGTAATGCAATATCGGTTTACTGTGAAATTTCGGCGAGGACCGATTAAATGTAATATTACAAACGCGGAATAATTGAGAATTTGATGAGCCGCGATACTGAAATTAAAGTAACAAAGGGAGAGTGTTTGGCTGGCGGGACAGCGACGTTTACATTCGTCAAAAATGTCGCAGTGAAAATACATCCGTTTATTTATCGGACCCGAAGCACGTAATAATAATCGTTACTTATAGTCGTGTTTTATTTCCCGGTTTCGTCCTGGACCGAGACAGAATTTTTAATTAACGCATTCCACTTAACGTCGCCGCAATAAATTGGCTTATAAATTTATACAATCGGCTTTAATGAAAATATTAACGTCCACCTCAAATTACAGCGCTTACGAAGGGAGTAATGTGATTGTTATGTAATTACAAATCTGTGTTAATGTACGATCGTGTATTGAGATAAGATTATTTGCTTAATAATCGCTTGTAGAGATTTTTATTAAGATGTAAATGTCACAGTCACGTTTCCCAAGATAATTTGCATGCAGGCTATACATTTATGTATAATCCTGTTATTGTATTTAATTAACTCATTTGTAGGCATTTTTTAGGTAGAAGGACCGAAGTAGGGGTGAAAGGTCCGAGCAAAGAGACGGGAAGCGAGTTTTATGGTGCAGACGTGACATTTAGTCAATTGAAGGGACTTAAAACGATTTCCTAAATTTGCCAAGAGTCCAAAGTTTATTAGTGACGAACACACCATAAAACTCGTGTACCCCGGACGAAAACCCCAGATGCTTGACGAAAATCTAGAGACGACAATAACCCTACGGTCATGACCTTCCCTTACTCCACTGATTTCGGAGGGCGGGTTTTTGACCAAAACACCTAGCGATTGGGTGTCATAAGAAAACGCCCACTTAGGGATATGTATAAAAGACACAGCGTGTCAACAACAAATGAATCAGTCAGTAATCGAAGTAGCGTCAAAGAAGAACTCCGCGTAACAGCCAAGTCCTAGCATATCTAGCCGATCGTAACCACCCCTTACAAATATATGTATTTCATCCACTGCTAAACCTGACTCCAGTTTATTTTAAACCTCTCCACCGTCCTACACATTATTATGTGGTAGACGTAATTGACATCTCGTGGTTGGTAATTTCGTGTCAGGAATTTCCGAAAACATGTCCACTCGGAATCGGGTAACATTTCGAGAGAGGCGTCCAAGAGCGCTGCGCCTATAAACGAGTCGAAGGTGGAAGGTATCGCGCGCTATCACTGTAATGCTTGACCACGGTGTCCCATGGGAGTGACAGTCAGTCGTGTTAGTTAACGCTGGAGGCGTTCGTCGAATATATCCGCTATCCGATCTTACCGGCTAGACTCGTGGGACACGGTCACGCTGTGACACACCCGTACACAAACATATACCACCGGGGCCACACGGTGACGAATCGTACGGGCTAGCACGACCCAATTTTCCAATGTCATAATCCGACATTAGATAATCCATCCCGGGCACCGGGATGATCGAGTGGACTACCTTTTTTCCTTCGGACCAGGTGCTCGCGGCATTTCAAAGATTCTTGCCTTTGCTTCGGCTTTTGCGCAACCGCTCACCGTTCCCCGGATGATTTTACCTTCCATCGTGATTTATCCGACGGTTCGTGTTAATGAGCAATTCTTGCTCCGGACTCTCAAGCAATTTGATAACCAAATAGTTACACGGAACACTTTTTGGAAGCACTCTACGTATTCGTGCATGTAGGATTTGTAATAAACTAAGTAATAAACAATTAATGAATATAAACGGAACAAAGAATATACAGCAACGAAACCGACAGATCGCGACCAGAGTTGTGCTAATTCAATTACAATGTAATAAATTGAATTGCGACATTGAATTACATTGTATATTTCAATTGTATAGTAATTCAACTACGTCGTAACTGAATTACATAATTCAAAACTTTCAATTCATTCGATTACTAATTATTTCAATCAGATGTGTACTTGAAATACAATATAATTAAAATACAGCTCTCCAAGTTATAGACCAGAAGTTTGAAGCAGTGCGATATATTTTTCTGTTTTTCTTTCATATACTTCTTTGGTGTATACGCGGTGTATTTTATATTTCTCGTCCTCTTAACTCGTCACGATGTAACTTAATTACAAAGTATTTTATAATTTGTACTCCAGTTGCAGTTACGAATTACATTGTAATTTAATTGAATGAAGATCTGAATTATAAATTACAATACGATTGAATTTTGATGTAATTCAGTTACTTTGTAATTATAATTCCTGGAGTAATTCAATTGTAATTCTGCACAACTCTGACGACGACAATACCGATGGCGTGTGTTACGTCCTAAGGTGGACGTAAGGAGATATATGATAATGAATTTAATGATTTTAATGAAGGATATAACGCAGTTTTGAACCTACCTGCATTCACCGGCTTCGGTTCGGGTAATTGAGGATTTTTAGTAATAATTGGCTTTGTAGGTGGATTTTGTACGTAATGGTCGAAGTCAGGTATTCAAAAATGATTCGATAGTATGATTTTAGATAATAAATTGATCGATATATGTATATTTTAAGCAATAAATTTCAGATACATTATGTGTTAATATCTTATTAATAATTGTTAGTATTTACCGATCTGTTGGTTCGCTTTTAATAACTTGATCGTTTTGTAATTCGGTATGACGATGATGACGATGACGACGATGTTGGATGATTGATAAATGCAGCGATTTTACACGCTATTGGATGATGGTTCACTTTAATTTTACACAACCGATCTTTTATGCTTTTTCCGAATGCGTGCGAAAGAAATCAGAACTGAGGTCGATTATGGTTTATCGATGACTGCTGGTCCTGACGATGAGCCATCCTTTTAAAGAAAAATCAATCCATTGTTCTTAGCTTAATCTTCACGAGGTGTGCACCTCTTCATTGATTTGTTCGTATTAGTTATCATTTCTGATTAAACCGGATGTACAGTATTCCTTCCAATATTTATCATCTTATTGTTGGATCGAATTGCTCTATGCATCCTCCTAGGAGTTGGTCATCAGTCTTTTGTTCGTTGATCTTTTGCCCTTTTCTTCTACGTATTGCTATTCTCCATTTCCTGTGATATATCTTTTACATTCTTCGTCGATGAATCAATTTCAATAGGTGTTTCATTTAATTATTCGCTCGCATATTATATTTTGAGTGATTTCAATTTATTTGAATAAAATAGATTTCGCTGTGAATTTGTTCGATGAAGCTCTTGCTTAAAGATAAGTTTCAGTTTTGAAATAAATCACACGAGTTAGCAATTCTATCGCTCGCAATGTAGTATACGATAATTCAATATTAGTTATTAATTATAATATTCGATATTACTGTGAGCCCGTGCATCATTAGCAGAGTAAATACAAAAAGAAATTCAGAGATTATATTATATATATATATATATATATATATATGATTGAATTTATTAATTACTGCTCATGGCAGAACCACCGGACGTAACACGTGCAATAATCTTGATCATGCTTTGCTATTAGAAATCGATAGTAATTGTGGAAGATCATACCCATCGCTAAATCGAACGTCGACACTTCGACGTTTCGTTGGAAGAACAAGTGCCAAATTGGACCGCTATACGTAACGAGCGAATTATGACGGGATTCCCATAATTGACGCCACACATTCAAAGAACAAACTGACCCCGTGACTGATCGTTTCGGCTCTTTTCAGCCGATTTTTGTACGCCTGGTTGGTCGCGATGATCCGATTTTGTGGTTCTGTGTGTTCCGGGCTCGTACGCGCGCGAACCGTTTCAATTGTACGTTGTTTTTTAATATATAACCGTGATTGAAGGAACAATCGCGGGAATTACAGAAGCGACGCGCGGGAAATTATTTCGCCGGCAAACGATTCCCGTGTACCAATCGCGGTAAAAATATTTCGCATCTGTGTTTGGAAAAATGGAAATGCAAGGTATGTTACACGCGTACCGCGCCGCACACTTTTTGCGAAATATTTTTGTCGAGCTGTCAATAACGAGGTGTGCACCACTGAAATCGTTTCCAGCTTCGCATTTTTCGAATCCGGAATGTGGTCTCCTGTTTAAAAAGTTACGCGGAGCGCGACGTGTTTGATGCATTCACTGCAATGCAGGTATCTTGACAATATGTGAAATTCATCGAAATTATGACTGCACTTTGTACATAGTTGCACTTATAATTTGTTCGGAACTGTCACTGGTAGATATTTTGAAGCCAGCTAGAATTTATAAATATTATTTTCTGAAGAGTTCCAAGATGATATGAAGTGATTCCACTACTCATTAGCGAGATTAGACGGGAGCCGATGACTATGATGGAGTACGGTCGATCCGTTCGGGTGTCTTCGGCGAACGTCGGAAAGGTGCGGATCGTTTGGAACTGCGTATGGAACATATGTATGAAATATATTGTTTGTTATTAAAATTAAGTTAAGTTAAGCCAGCCGTATCAGGTCGTTTCCGTCGATCCCGATTTCCCAAATTCTACATTAACTCTCGGACAACGGACGATTTTTACAGCTATATGATTGGCAAAACGATTAGGACCGTTCACAGCTCTAATTAATAATTTGTAAAAATTCGCTTTTCATGATATCTCGTGTATACAGATTAGTATTTCCGACATCCTCAATGAAACAGCAATTCAGTTAATTTAATCGCCACAAATTGAGTGCTTAAATGACAATTTGAATGTTCCCGGTCAAAATAGACTCCGGCACAGTATACGGAGGGTTAATACTACATATACAGTGGGTGTAGAAAGTATTCGTACATCTTTTTAAAATAGAATAACAATTTTATAACTGTACCAAACGACCTGATTTCTTTATAATCAATTAGTTTACCTTGTAAATGATAATATTTGGAAAATCCTTTTTTCATATCATTTCGTAAACCAATGCTTCTAATTGATTATAAAAAATCAGATCGTTCGGTACAATTATAAAAAAGTGATTCTATTTTAAAAGATGTACGAATACTTTGTACACTCACTGTAGGTTAAAAACAGAACATTTATTTTACTTTTTAATTTTATTTTACTAAAGTTGGTTGAAAGGTGGTCTCAATACTTGCATGATCGGCTGTATATTGTTGCATTTTCTAGTCTCTTTTAATTTTTTAATAAATTCTGTATAAATGAGATAAGTAGAAAAACATGAATAAGAACTATCCCAATCATTGTTGTTATCTGGAAGCATTTCTATGTGCTTTAAAGATAACGAATAAATGTATCTCAATTTTACGAATGTTTGTCAGTTGAACAATTGACAAGTGTCCGGAACAAAAATTGCGAACAGAAAGTTCCAACAGAATAATTCAGGCCTTGAAGAGTTACTAATGAAAGGAGTACGCGTCCAAAAACCGTGTTACCTAGACGACCGAAGTCTAAATTGTTTGATTGCAACTCGCCTTGTAAACCGGAACTTCTGTCGCAGTTTTAGACCGCGTTCTCTGAAGTCGAGCCTGGCCCTATTAGTAACCTTTGACAGAAGCTAATTTCAGGAATCCCAGAATAATACCTAAGAACCAGCGTGGTAACTTCCAGGTCGAGTTAAATGTTCCACTTGGGAATTACATGTATATTTACCCACTTCGTTACTTGAGTAACTAGCGTGGTGGATAAGAGCTCGTACAAGTGCTGATGTAATTTCAATCAACAAAATCCGATATATAAACAACCTGACACAATAGTTAATCCTTTTGATGTTCAAACGTACCCTGCGGAATTACAAGAATCTAAAAACGTTCCTGAAAAGATACATTGTAACTATGAGGCAAAAACTATTTTACACGAGGTGTCTGTAACAAAAGCTTGCTTGTGTAAATATTATTCTACATCATACAGATTTTTTAAAAATTATTCATAAATTTTTGCTGTCCAGCCGATTTCAAAGTAATAAATCAACATATAAATACTATAAACAACCTCCCCTAAAAGTAAAACGTTCCTGAAAAAATACTTTCTAACGATGATGAGGCAAAAACTATTTCACACGAGGTGTCTGTAACAAAACCTTGCTTGTGTAAATATTATTCTACATCATACAGATTTTTTAAAAATTATTCATACAGTTTTTCTGTCCAGTCAATTTCAAAGTAATCATGCAATTTATAAATACTATAAACAACCTCCCCTAAAAGTAAATCGTTCCTGAAAAAATACTTTCTAACGATGATGAGGCAAGAACTATTTCACACGAGATTTCTGTAACAAAACCTTGCTTGTGTAAATATTATTCTACATCATACAGATTTTTTAAAAATTATTCATACAGTTTTTCTGTCCAGCCAATTTCAAAGTAACCATGCAATTTATAAATACTATAAACAACCTCCCCTAAAAGTAAAACGTCGCTGGAAAAATACTTTGTAACGATGATGAGGTAAAAACTATTTTACACGAGGTGTCTGTAACAAAAGCTTGCTTGCGTAAATATTATTCTACATCATACAGATTTTTTAAAAATTATTCATAAAGTTTTTCTGTCCCGCCAATTTCAAAGTAACCATGCAATTTATAAATACTATAAACAACCTCCCCTAAAAGTAAAATGTTATATTGTCTTTTCTTTCTTTTATTTTACGTCAATGAACGTTCATTGCATTTTTAAGAAAATGTGAAACATGTTACAATTTTCAGTCTTAATAGCGCAATTTACCCGACCGCATTCCGCCGCCGTGGACCGTAATATTACGGGTTGCCGCAGCGGCCCGCTTTTTCGACTTCCGGCGGCGTTATGCTCACAATCAATTGTTGATATCGTTGAATTGCAGGGAACAGAATCTCACTCCTTCAATTTTGTTTCTCCGACTTCGGATAACGAGCTTGTACATACATACGTACATGCGCAGGCCTCGTTTCAAGGTATACAGTTGCCTAACGTGAACTCATTTATAACCGGATAATTGTAATTACGCTGCATTCGCACACAGTTTCCAATTTCTTTTCTGGAGTTTCGAATTTTAATGATTCTCCTCCGTTATGCGTGCGTCGGAATGTAAATTTTTTAGGTCACCGTGGTTAAAATATCGGTTTACCGACTGGCGAATTTGTTTATGCTACTGCGGACACAGAATGTTTATGATGACCATCGTTCGTGTTGGGTTGGAGATCTTTCGCTTCGATCTTATTACTTCTTTCGATAAAATTATCGAAAGATTTCAAATGAAAATTGGTTTCAATCTCTCGCCGCAGTGAAAATATAAATGGAAGGAGAAAGAGTGTAACAATAAATAGAACACCAATTTTATCCATTTACGATAAAAATGAGTAATTGACATTTGAAACGAACTTACATTTATATTATTCTCATCTCGGTGAAATTACTAAAGAATAAATGGCAGTTTTATTCGGCTACTGTTCCCTAAAAATAAAATATTATATAATGAAACTGCAATGGATATCGGCGAACGGTGTTGTCGAAATTCGATAAAAATATATGTAATGCCGGGCGTCGGTTCGCGGAGTCGCGAATTTGCAATGTAGATTATAAACCTTTTTAAAACCTATCTGGAAGGAAAATGTAAATTACAAACCCCTATCGATATACCATCTGAGAAATTTCCCGAATTAAGTATGCAAACACTGAGATCGCGTTAATTAATTTCTCCCCGAGACTATCGGAAAGGGGCGCTCTTTCGACGACGAAGACCAGGGAAAAACACGTCATCGTCAGAAATAAGCAAACAGGGGGTGAAGCACAGAGAGCGAGACGGAGAGGGTGGTAGAGAACGAGAGAAAGAGAAGAAGGGAGTTCCCGTGGGTAAATTATGCACCAGCGCTTATTAAAGGTCGGCATTATTAGCTTTTTATCGGCGCGAAGTCATCTCTCGACCAGATCAAGCAGCGCGTTAACGAGCTGCTTGCGATTACGACTGGACCTCGGAATCGTATAAATGAGCGATATCGCGGCACGAAAAACGAGAATCGTGATTGCTCCGCGACGTTTTGTTCCTCTCGTTTCCGCCGTCGCATCGTGCCTCTTCTCGAATTCCTTCCATTCGCTCGCTCCAGCATCACATACCACCCATAATCAACCAACTACCACCGTTCGCAAACGTCAATTATTGCATCTGTAGCCCCCGTTTAATATTTCCCTTCACAGCTATTCCGCCCGTTCATTATTCAATTCGGAATTTTTTAAACCATCACGTGCTATCAAATACACAATTGAACGCAATAAAATTAAAAATATATTGGACAAAATTTGATATTTCTGAAACTCAGAATATTGTTTTATAGTGTTACAGAAAAATTGTAGTAGTTCGCCATATATGTAGGAGAACAGAGTAAATTTCATTTATTTCATTATCGTAGGATTTCCTTAAAATCACATCTTTTTAAATAGGGAATAGAAATTCTAGTATTTTTAAAAATGTTAAGTTGAATGGTAATGTTGGTAAGCTTATTTGTTCGACTATTTTGCGAATAAATGAACTCTTATGCAGTGACGTGACCTGAATTTAGCTAATCGAGAATTACCTGCTCCAATTTTGTAATTACCAACATTTTCGATTAGCAAACCCGCTAACTGAGTCCAGCTGACGTAATCAGTATTTAATAACACGGTTCAGCATTTTACTATCCGTAATTGTTGACTTTTCTACACCGTATATTTTCAGTCAGAAAAATGGAGGTACATTCAATGATTCTGCATGCACTCATTCCCACTTCTTAATTACTTCACACTGATTTAATATTATAGTCACAACTATAAATTTTTATCTTGGCAAGATTAGACTATCGTACCAAGAAATTGTAGTTGCGATATTAATACAGTGAGCTATTTAGATAAATAAATCTCGATCTTTTTTGCGTTTCTAATTCAATCCTAAATGAAAAACCATGTGCTCGATCCGTAATCTCATGTGCATGCATCTCATATACATATATGTATAACACGTGCATGTAATTTCTATATGAACTTATGATATTTGCATGTAAAATCAAATAGGAAAATTAAATGGGTCCATACTCGCTTCATCTGAAATTCAAATATTCCTTTGGGAGAAAAATTATGTACATAATACATACACATATAATTAATAATATCTCGACGTAATTGCTTTGGAAATTAATATTTGCCCGGAAAATCAAATGGGGAAAATTGAATAAGGAATTCTCCATATCAAGTTCGTCTGCAATTAAAACGTTAATTTGCTAGAAAAATTATATACTATACAATTATAATATTGATATGGATAATTCTTTTATGAAACGATAATATTTGATAGCGGAACCTTTTTTTAATAGAAAAATTCCATAAATAATGTACAATCGTCTCTACAATTTTCACTTGATTCAGCGATATTTACAAGTTAAATCGAACGGAAAAATGAAGAAGGTAATTGTTTCCGAACACTATCTGAAATTCAAATTTTCAGGACAAAAACTATATTCCGCATTCCTGGGCGAAGTCTCTTTTTTCAATTTCTTTTCCGGATAATTTAGCCGGATCGGTTTTCTCTTTACGGATAGTAATAAAGCCGCGTTACTTTGATTCTCGGCTCCCCAGACGTAACCGGGGTAATCCCCGGGCAACGCCGGAGTTTAAGAATGAGAATCCAATTTAAAAAGGGCTATCGGTGTTTACCAGTTTATGCGGGCATTCGTCAGGAAAAGGGGTATTTCGCCTCGCGAGATTATCCGGTAAAGCTCCATAAAAATCTAAACACAACCCGTGCCGCGGGAGCCCCCAGCTCCTTAAAACCGATCCCATCGCGATTTTACGTGATCTCATCTTCAACAAAGGATATCAGAACGTCGCTGAATGTTTCGAGCTAAGAGATCCAACGTTTTATTGACGATCCCGCGGATTGGACCTAGTAAGACGGATACACAGGAATCCTTTTCGCGTCGGAGACACACTGTTTACACCTACTGATAAGCTTCCTACTTTCCGTGGAATGTGTTCGTTCCCTCTGTATTACTTTATCGCCATTTCCATTGTCCTGATCCCCGGAAAACACACGTACCTCGCAATCGTCCTGATATACGCTATCAATAAAAATGACGCGACCAAATCTGTCTGTTAACGGACCAGAAAATATCGTTTTCATTCTTTCGATATTTGCGAGATGTCGTAGCTAATGTTTCACTACTCACGAATTTTTCTTAAACATTTTTTATATATCGTTCATTCGTAAGAACAGTAGTACAACTCGAAATATATTTCCAAAAAACGTGAAATAATAAATATACATATAAATTGTGGTGTACTTTGTAACTGACGTGGTATCTAAATTGCAACAAATCATTTTGCGTTTCTAAGTAGAAAATGTAAGAATGTATATGTGGCTCTTAGAGCTTGAAATTAAGGCAGACAATTTTTACTTGCATAACCAGTCTAGTGACATCAAATAGCAATTTTGTCAAATGTTTGTGGGAAGTTTATGAACTATGAAATTTTGCAACGCTTGAGTTCACGAGTTAGTGGGTCGATGGTGTTCGAAGCGTTTCGGTCGCGTAAATTTCAAGTAATATGCAGACAGAAATTTTCGAGAAGCAACAGCATTAATTGTTTGGGATCTGTCGCGGAACCGCCACTGTGCAAAGTTGGAAATCGCGAAGTGGCGACATAACCCACCGAGAGAGTTCGAAACTTTTATAACTGCGCTCTGATTGTGGTAAAATGTTGCTAGCTTTCACTTACAGCTCGTAATCTTGCCGTTAAAAGGGATTATACCGTCATTCGGAGAGTTTACAATATTAGGAACGAACAAGTCCAGTTTAAGGGATCATTATACTAGCTTAACCATGCTGTTGGCAAGCGGGATCATTATCACATCCTCGACTCAAGCACCCCTCGTAAACCTCTGCACGAATGTCACAACAAATCATCGCTTGTTGCTAATTAACTGCACGCGTTCGACTTTTCTATAAATTTACGATCCCATTAGCTGTCTCTTTCAGCTAAAGTTTCAATTATAACACCCGCTTGAGTTCTCTAAATCTAAATATTCCACCACCTTGCGTCATTCAAATTTTTCTCCGATTTTTAGTCTGCTACTTTACCGCAATGCTGAAAATTTCTTAAAAATTGTTTCGTTATAATTCCGAATTGATCCGATTAAAATTAAATTGATATTATTCATGTCGACGGTAATATCTGATATTATTCAGTTTTTTCTCACTCTGCAAACTTGCATTTATTTGCATATAATTCAAACGATTGGAAATTGGATATTATTAAACGTGTATAAACGTGTGTATATAAATTCATTTAGTTTTATGAAAGAAAATAATTCATCGGTGAAGCATCGCAAATATTATGATGAAATGTGAAATATGAAAATATGAAACGTAAATATTTCATACATCGGTAATCTAAAATGAAAAAAACTGTGTTCCTTTGTGTTCACGAGAGATGTTTCACTATTTTATTGTAAAATATATCAGTGGTAATGCTTCTGTGTCGCAATGTTTCTAATTGTACTTGGAATTGTATTGATTGCAAGCAAATTCACTTGCTGGCCATTTCGACAGGGCCGTTTATGTAGGACAGGATGAGATTAATAGCGTTCAGTCGATAGTTGATGCAGTTACACCTCTGGCATGTAGAACACGCTGATGTTTTGTTCCTATGTACCAACTAGACTCGTTGATCACACTACAAGTATTAATTAGACAGATACAGCTTGCCTCCAATGATCAGTGGGTAACACGACTATTATGAAGCGTGCAATAATCCGTATACAGTTCAACGAAGGCACCGAAACCTTTTGTGCCGGTGTGCAACGAATGCTAACTACTGCGTAACTAGGGTTTGTATAGGTACACAAGAGAAACGCGAATCGAGTTAGCCGTCTGCATAGAACAGGAATGTCCACTCCAACTCGCTGGATTATTACTAAACTAGAATCCATCCGGGAAATATTTTTTTCAAGCTCATCTTTTATTCTGGGCTTTATGAAAGTTTTAGAGAGCTGTATGTATTCTGAATCTCGTGAACAAATATTTTTTATACCGACGATCAATGTCGTTTTTATTGACAGCATATATAAACTTGATACGAATACAACAGACCGTACTTAGCGAATTAAAAATTCGATGTGGCAAGCTCACACATTTACATCTAATAACGAAACGAGATCGACCGGCCAACGATGCTTGCAACACCTCAATAACCATCAAACACATATTATCCTTGATTGCCCTAAATTTTCGACACCTCGTCGGAGGAACCGCCTTGAAGCAACGATGAAAACCAATCTCGCAAACAACGAGAACCGTAAGATTATAAGATTCATCGAAGAAACCAATTTCGATGAGAAAATAGCTTAGTATTTATGACTGGAGTGCGAATTTTTATGCAAAATAAAAATTGTCTGCAATCTTTAATCATTTTTATCAATTGAAGATAATACATTAATATTTTAAAATAGTCAACTTTCTTCGATAAAAAATAAGTACTATAAAATATTCTGTGAAAAAGTACCAGCGATACATAGAATACTTTATTTGCAATAATTTTAATTACGTATTGCTGAAAACATTCTGTTTGAATTATTTTTATAAATAATGATGATATGATTGATATTATTATTATTTTTGTAAATAATGATGATAATGAGGAATATTGATATTCCGTATCAATTTTATATTTTTATAAGGTGAAGCGTGGTAAGTGCAGACTGGTTTTTGTAAAGTTGGATTTTATACTTACGTATTTTCAGTCTAGTACGTAAATACTCAACGCCGTCGGTATCAAACGCTTTGCACAGTTATTACGTAATATTAATAATACGTAGGATTCTAATTTTTCTTGAAAATTTTCATTTCGATAGGATATTGTACAAAATTCAACTACTTTGCACTCTTTCGCCCGAAAATGGGGCGAGAGCGCCATTAGAGTTAAAAATGCGTTCAAACCTTGCTTCGTGTGCAACGGCGCAAGAGCAGAATTATTAACAGGCCTGCTATAAAATGCTTTATTGCATTTTATTGCATTAAATTAGGAAAACACCTTTATTCTTGGGCGACAACTATGTCGAATAGTTCGTATTAACTTATAGTACATTAATAAATAGAAGCTAGAGAAATTTCGCTCATATTATAATAAAAATAACCAGTGTATGCACTTGGCATAAATATAATATCTTTGCACAAAAACCGGCAAATATATGTTCCACTGCGTCAAATGAGATTTTAGACTGAAAAGCTCAAGTAAAAAGTACATAATGCGTGTATTCATTGATTTTCGTGCATTTCATTACACCGTGCGTTCCTCGAGCGAATACGATGTCGCTTAATGTCGATTTTAATGTCGCTTCTAAATATATCAATCAATGCCTGTATTTATAATGCGACGATAGCAAAACATGTATTAAAATAATATTAATTTTACTGATGGGTACAAATGATTATCGGGCCTTGTATAAATTAGGTCCTTTAATTAATATTCGCGACTCCGACATGAGAAAACATAGGAGCGCTAAACGCAGCTTGAACAGTTCCATTAATTAGCTGGATCGTTCACGCACTACGATACCCGGATGGTAAGCAATCGAAGCGTACAGATGCGCCTCCATTGATTCGAATTCCCTCCTCGTCAGTCAGATAATCAACGCCTTCGCACAAGTTTGAAGCCAGCGCAAGCAGGCATTTAGATGCGAGCACGGGACTTAATTGCCAGCCTCTGGGAGACTATTTTTAATCACGTTTATAGAATGTCAATTATTTGGAAACTGGTTTACAACTTTTCGTTGCACCTGTTACCTTTCCATGAAAATGACTCTCGTAGAAATTCTACAAAATCCTCAAATAAAATTTTTACAGCAAACTTATCGACAAACATTTCAATTTTATCATTTAATAATTTTAATTAATGAATCGTCACAGAAAGATATAAGTATTCTATGTTGCCTAATTACGTTCTACGCAAATTCTATGATATAAAATGACAATTTGGAATTTTAAGAAACATATATGAAATTAGTAATAGTACCTTCATTCGCTTTACTACGCAGAGTAAAATTTCTCCCGTACACAGGTCTCTGGAAGAAATTATGCATAAACTGTTATATATACTTTCAACTGCATTTACATACAACTGCAAACGTTACGTTCACATCTGACCACATGCATACAGAATTGTATAAATAAATAAGTAAATGCGGCAACAGGTATAGCTACACGGGAATGGTTCTGCGTTAACTTTACGAGGGTTAATCCGCTTCTGTACAGTTGAAATCTTTCGAGGATTAGTGTCTCTACTTTGTTCCATCACTCGTTTATCTGTTGAACGTTATTTTCATGTCAATAAATATTTACGATTGGGATGTTAATTGTTAGTCGGTCACGTTATTATTATTGCTGCCGATTTTCGCGAGGAAACAAATAGTCCAGTTCGAAAATACAGGATAAGAAAGGGAAGGAAATTGCATCGCTAGGGCAAAGGGTGAAGTGCAGCTATAAACTCTTTCTAACCTAACCTTACGATCGTTTTCACGCTTGACTGCCTGTGAAATAAAGATAAAGCGACTCATGTTCGCATATCGAGGTTCCTCCTGATCGGAAATCGGGCGCAAACTCGGAACAGAAAAAAGTACCGGTTATCGAAAATACAAATTTTTATGCCGACTACTATACTAGTTTCACAAACTTCAGGTCAGTCAATTTACGCGTTTGTTCTAATAAAAATTATATCCAAACACGTTTACGCATTAATTTATTTGTAATTGAGAGATACGGTTTCTCTGCTAACAGACGCGTTATTCTTTTATTGCGAATTATAGTCGGCGTTCTCAGTGTCATTCACTATGTTTGCTTCGTCGAGCAGTTAAAGTTCAATTTCAGCATAATCTTCATATATGCAGCCGTATTTCCTTCGAAATGCGAATATGAAATCGCAGTGACGCATGATGCTTCGCCGCGCTCGCGAAATAGATTGAACTTAGCGAATTCATCATCCGAGCTTCCGTCGTATATTTTTTACCACTTTTTTACAGCCCAAATAAAATAAAACGAAATAACTGGTCCGTTCGGTCTCCACCGCGATATTTTCCGTCGGCGTCTTAAAAAAGAATCGAAACATTTTCCGAAAACATAGCAAGTATTCGTACAACTTTATGTATACTATTTTTTCTAAATATTTATAAGAATTACCCAAATCTATCAGTTTATTATCGATTAAGAATCATCTTCAATTTTTTGTTCCAGGCCAACCGAGGTTTCGAATCATTTACACCAGCAAGGTTTTCAAACATTTATTGTCGGCGAGATAGAACCAAGGAACAAGTAATTAAAACCATATAAAAAAGTAGCTAAATGAATTACAAAAAAAAATTGATAACGTAAGACTTACCATGGATTTGGAAAAAATTCTTGAACATTGATCAGTTTTTCACGTGGAACATCACCTTTGAACCGAAGCACAACGGGGATGAAACGCGAGGCGGAAAGTATGCGGGGCATCGCACAGTGTGACGTTTCGATCATTTAGGAGAATTTAATTCGGAAATTGAAAATTTTTTAAAAATTGCTTATTTACTCTTACCTTGAAAACTCCAGTAAAAACCTCCGTAACCCAGAAGCACTATTGTTTTTAACTTTTCATCGCATTCAGATAAGAAAAATAACCCTCAAGTGAACTCTTCTGCCTATACAAATGATGAAACTACATCAATCGTCGACGATACTTTACCTGAATAAAAGTGTGTGTATTTGAACTTAAATTTTTATTATATTTATTTTACTGACCATTCGATCCTTTGTAGTGTGTTTTTAATATTTTTTGTTTTTAAATATTATACATATAATTTATCATGGTTAAAAATCATACAAAATCGAAGAACTTTTCAGTTTTTAACAATGGTTTATAGAGTAAAACTTTATTATATGGGCGAATATGGACTTTAAACTTCACCGAATGTATACATCGAAGTCTTTGCCTATTCAGATATGAAAACAAATTTTGCGTTCGTCTGCGTCTATAGGAGTTTTCATTTGTTTTCAACAGCCTTACGCAGTCACCTCGTGCAGTCGTCTAACACAATTCATCCGAGCAAGAACGTATCTGTTGATATTCATAAACCAACATAAATTGCTATTGTTTTTATTTGTCATAGTTTATCTGTTGTTGCGTTTGATTGTTATTACATTCGATAGTTTTGGTATTTTGATTAGTATTATTTGTTTGACTATTATTTTACATATTGTTTATTTTGGCGATTATTTTACTCCTTATGGTAAGTTTTCAATATTTTTGGTTTAAAAATCTGGTATATACATTAGAGATCGTGCATAATTTCTGATTAGTAACAAACAATTACCATACAAAATTTAAGAACACTTTTCATCGTTTAGCGAATATGAATTCATTCTTCATTGAATATCGAAGTTGTGATTTTATGTAGGCAGAAATGAAATAATTTTCAACAGTTAAAATACGTATTTTCGGTCGATACAATAAAAGTCATGTTAAAGTAATTAGAAATCATCATATTTTGTGTAGTTTTAACAAAATACATGGATAAAAAGAAGAAACAACATCGTTAAGAATTTAATGCCCCTAAATGATCGAAATGTCACACTGTGCATCGGCGGGAAATCGAAATTAGGGGTTCCGCATTATCTAGAGTGGCGCGGAAAACTTGGTCGGTCGTCGAACAAAACCTCTTTCTTACCAGCTCGGCGCGATGACACGTTCATTTCGCCGGCGGGCGAGAGAGCATCGATACTACACCGAGATAAATAGACGTAGATACGAAACACAATGTTTCGCGCAAATGTTACCGCGGCGGTCGGCAAAGTTTACGGGGTGTAATATGCGCAGGCGACTTGCACAATCTCGGACGTTCTCACAAAGACACCGGCGCAAAGTGAATCGAGTGCTGTCGGAGGGTGGGTGGGGGGCAAGGGAGAAGCTGCACGGCACAATGAGCCGGTGACGAGTCCCGATCTCGAACGGCGGGATATCTTTTATTAAAATAATAAAGGAATTTCATTAAAGGAGACGTCGTAGAAACGACACCGCCCTGGCCGACCGGGCGTGGCGACGGATTTTAGCGGAAGGACGGCGAAGAAGATCCGCAGCGGGGGATGACACCGTTGCAGACGCATCCTGGCGAAAGACGCTGATATCTTGGGCATAAGTCAAAATCAAGAGAAGATGAATTTCACGGACCAATTCATTGTAGTTGGGTAATGAGTACTCTGCGGATCTTTTCACGCATTCATAGCAAAATTGAGTAGATAAAATTCGAAATTGTTGATAGTTTATAAATTGAGGATGTCAATATATGATTTCTCCTGTATTAAAATCATTAAGGGAAGACATAATCTTGCAATCGATGCAGACAATTTTTATTTTGCAATAAAGATCCGCAGTCTAGTAATGAGTAAACTTTCATGTTAATTTCCATTTGCAGAGTTTATCGAACGGTGACTGAACAGAATTCTTTGATTAAAACTAACTAGTTAGTTTTATTGATACATACCTGTCCCTCATAAATATCCTTAGTCTAGATATCAAGTGCATATCAGTGCTGAATAAAATCCAAATTTGATTGTTATCGCTTCGTGAATTAATAAGAATATTGAGAAAAATTTCGGGGATTTCCGGAATATCTCGGGGCAAAGTGTTATGCATCGTTAGTTGCGTGAATTGTTCTCGCCCCGGATAGGGGGTCACTATTTTCCTTCATCTAACGATATCCGGTCGCGTTTAATCCTGTTGACACAGATTAACGAGGATTCTTGACCGCTGTGCATCAATGCCCACTTTGTTTTATGGTAAATTAATGGATGTCTCGGCCGGAATTCTTTCATCCCAGTCACGGAGGGAAACGTGTTGACGTTGTTGTTACACGTCGCCACCGTCCCCGCTCATCTATCAAAGGAAAAACTTGCCGGGCGTTGACGAACGTTTCCCTTCACTTTTTCTAAACAGTCATGCAACACTTCTCTTTTTCCCTTCCCCCTTCATCACGCCTTTCCCCTGTACCACCTCCGCGAACCGTTGCTGCACAGTGAAATATGAATGAGCGCGTACCGGGGATTAATTCGGAAGATGACGGTTCGTTAAAAATGTCCGCTGAACAGAGTTTTTCCGGACGACCGGATTCGCGATCTTCTCGAGCGTAGCTTCCCCGTTGAATTTTAATCTTATCGGGTTTGGAATTACGAATGCTTTATCGGGAAATACAAGTTCCCGTTGCGAACCTCCATTTTTCATTGGACCGTACATTTTGCGCATTTATTGTCGATACAATTAATGAAAAGTTGACGGAATCACAGGTGTCAGGGAAAATGGACTAACAATAAGTTTCGTTTAATTCTCATATTTGAAAGTGATTTCGAATTCATCAATTATGAATTTTCATTTGATTCGAATTTTTATAAACTCATTTTAAGACTGGTGACTCTCTAAATAATTAAAATTAATCATTTCAAGTTTCTTTAACGCTAAACCTGCAGAGCCTTAAAAGTAACTGGTACATGTCACCTTATAAAAATGACAAGATTGATTTCATTTAGAGGTTGTGCGACTCCTATTTTAATACGTGATTTACCAAATAGATTTGCACAATCAATTTCTTATGAAATCATTTTTATTATTTCAATAAGTGTAAAATAGAAAATCTCGAACCGGTCATTTTGACAGGTGCTGGTAGGTTTAGTGTTAATCATGTGCGAAATATGTCACAGATAGAATTCCTAAAAGAACTTCGGAAATTTTCTATCCGGCAACTTTTCATGTATGATTTTATTAGTCTGAGGTGTGGTTACACCTAGGGATGGGATCAAGTACCTCGCAAACAGATTCGAACTGTGATTGATTGAATTCGAACTCTCTATGAGTAAATGTTTACTTGATATCGATCGAAAAACTTGTAAATACAATTGAAAATGATGATTTCAAATCACCATTTTGAATTGTATCTCTACGAGTACTTCAAAAAATAGAAATAGTACTCCTAAGTATACTCGAACCTATGCCAGACAGTTTCGAACCTTTTACAAGTACTTTGGTAAACGAAAATAATACTTGCAAGTATATTCGAATCTTGGTTCAACAGATTCGAACCTTTAACAAGTACTTTGGTAAAAGAAAATAATGCTTGCAAGTATATTCGAATCTTGTTCGAACAGATTCGAAACTTTTATGAATACCTACTATGCAGTTCTGATTTCCAAGAATCGAGTACTGCTCGCGAAAGATTCGATTCCTTTCAACATCGAAGTACTTATAAGTATCTTTTGTAAGTACTCATTCCGAGGTTCGATATCAGTTTGTATAAAATGAATACATTTCATACATAATCATTGAAACATTATCGCTTTCAAATAGTAATCGAAACCAATGAAACGAAACTTGGTTATCGAAATTGACTCGGATTCGTGAATACATATTGAACTTGATCCCATCCCCAGTTACACCGCTACGCGCAGAGTGAAGATTAAATTATGGAACCTTCGAACGATCGAACATTTTGATTTGTCAATTCAGAGATCCGTCTTCCCTGTTTCTCGGATCCGGTAACACCATCGAGAGAAGAGTGAGTTTGGGCGTCGCCGTCATTACGAATCGAACTCCCTCTCTCTTTCTCTCTTCGAGTGCGCCGCGGGCCGACATAGCGCACGGTCAAACTTCTCTGTCTCGTTGAAAGCGTGTAACTGTTACCCGAGCCCGAGGGATTACCGGTAATCTGCGGTAAGCTGAGGTACGTGAACAGGTACGGGCAACCTGTTTCGGATATGGTTACGAGTAGCCGGCAGCCATTTCGTCGAATCGTTCGAACTCGAGACAATTCACCCCTTTCTGCCGAACTGCTGGCACATACACACACCTTAACCCCCCCATCCCCCATCGTCGCGAACACCAACTGCCCTCCCCCTCCCAGCCTCTCCTATTTCTACACCCCCAACATACCCATAGCACCTAGCATCGTTGCTGGCAGCAGCGTGAACTCGGGCGCCACGGAATTGTTAGCGACCGTTCCCGTAGAGTGCTCTCGGGGAAATGGGAACCGGTATGATAATAGTTTCTGTACGAATTAACGGGAACTTGCAAAATTTCCCGAAATCGCCCGGAGAAAGTCGAAGGAGAACCGGGGACCGGCTCCCCAACCCACCCCCCGTGGCTAATGGCGGCCGGTTATTGCATTTAATATGCTAAAACACGTCGAACACCGGGGCTACGGATATTTCCCCGCGATCCTCACGGTACGCCGGACGGTTGATTATTGAAATGCAATGTTCCGCCAGGCGTTTCGAGATATATTGCGGTATCGTGTTATTGATTAAGCCCGGAACCACGGTTTTTTTTTACTGCCTGCTGCTATCCCCCTCTCCTCGGGCTTCTCCTCTTCATCCGACTCGTCGGCTGCCGTTTGCCGTTTCGTCGAGTAAATCTAACTTACCTCGCGGAATTCAGCTTAAAGGCAAATTTTTCCAGAACTTCGGGGGCCGGCCAATAAGTGAAATGAAATTCGAGTGACGGGAGGGGCGATGGGGTGCTGCAGGACCATGCGAATCGAATTGCGGGCAACGGGGATCGATTTTGTACCGTTCGGGAACCAATTCCCCATAAACGAGAGTAATGAATGGAATCACCGTTCCGTTTGTTTAGGGAACGATTCGATTGGTATTAAATATTGACAACCGATATCGTTCGTTTCGGAATCGTACAGACTAAGAGGATTCGGCGTGGACCGACGAGGACGTCTGTTTGTTAGCCGTGATCCGATCATGAAGTTAAAACAGCTGGGGATGATTAATGTTTAATGCTGTTAGGCTCGCGGAGCGAATACAACGGTGTTATGGGTGAGCAAACTGGATATCGGTGAATATTATAATTGGCTTATTGATGCTGGCTAATTAAAGGCACCGGTGATGAATGGGGAACAAATAGCGTCGGTGAATAGATATTAGGTTGGCCGCGTGCTCTGTTTTGTTCGATGCCGAGGGGAAGTTACTAATTTATTCACGGAAAATGTTGAAGGTCGATGAAGTTTTTGAGAACGTAGTGCGCAACGCGAACACTTTTAGAAAGACTTAGTAATTTTTTCTAACAATTTACTCATCCACGAGTAGACTATAATTAGCGATAGTTGATTGATACAGTATTGTTATTTTTATAAAGAGTGACACAAAGTCGCTTTCTGTGCTTTATATTTCTAGTCTCAAAAAGAATCGATTCTATCGAACATCTAGGCTGAATATCCTCTTAATAGTTAACACGTTGAACACGACGCAAGTCATATTTAACTCACACTGTGTTTGATCAAAAGATTGCACGAGTTAAATATAGGTCTGACCATGGCTTGCATTCTATGTATATTCCGTGAGTATACGCTTCCGTGAGTTGTGTGCAATGAATCACAATAAAAAAATGTTCTATGTTTACATGTTCCTCAAACAATGAAAACACAGTGTATTTTCGGAACGAGTCCAAAGTAAAAATGCAGTTAAACCCGAAAAGATATTGGCACACTAAATTTCCGATGTTCGAAATATTGTCGACGTTCAAACTGCTATATTTTAGTAAAATAGAATCGTACAATAAATCTGTATCTATTTCAAATCTTCCAGCCTCTATTTTAAAAATTCATCGATCATTTTCCTGTAAAACGTTTCTGCACGATACAGCAGGGAAGCTGAAGACACATTTTTTTCTCGAAAATACTTCGTATTGGAACGTCTCCAAAAATGTTGCAAAATTTTTCTCGTGACCGAATCCACCGCAGACTTCAAGATTGAAGCTTCTTCTTTGCGAAGACCATTCATCTTCGAATCTAAGAGGGAATGATTCACGAAAAAAATGTGTCTTCGGTATTCCGTTTGCTTTATTATACAAAAACATCTTTGAAAAAATGAATAAAGGATCTTTAGGCTGGAATGTTCCAATACTTTTTGGAGGAACATGTATTCTTGGAAAGTTTTCCCCTAATTTATCAATGATTTGGTGGCATAGCAAGACGGTGTGTGCGGATATAATGAAAATTTCAGGCGGAGAAATGAAACGTGAACGAAAGCTCTCGTATATAAACGGCAGACGTTTGATTCTCCATGGCGGCAGGGAAAAAAACGAAGAGTTCGTTAAAATTCCATATAGATGGGCTACCTGCCCGCGGTGTTGGCACGTCGAAGTGAGTCCACTTGTTACCTATATTGTAGTTTTGCGGAACGACACCCACGGGTCCGATAGCCCGTATTTTCGCAGGGCCTGGTCGCGGAACACCCGCGAGATATGCGGAACACGAAACCCGCTAGTCGTCCCCGATATAATTGTGCGGCCGGTAATAAATTATAATAATACGTTACACATTACGGTTCTTGACATCGTCGAACGCGTCGAAACGGGAACGAATGTTCGACGAATCACGGTTACATGCGCCGCGAATAATTTATGTAATTTGACTAATGTCCCGACACGCCACTGGCAAACTTGAACCGAACGCACAGTGAATTGCGAAAACGTTTGACAGAATTCAACGCTTATGCTACTAATATGGATTCGATTACCTAAATATTGGCCAGATGCCGACAATTTATCGGCCAGGCCCTTCTCTCTCTCTCGCGCTGTATTTAGGGATTTTTTCTGCCACCACTTTTGTCGGCATAAACGGAGACAGAATATGTCTAGGTTCAGCATGAAACAGAACCTACACTCGCTTTTAACATGTTAAATATGATAAGAAATTTGGAAAATCATTTATCCTTCAACTACATTGATTACTAGACTGCGGATGTTTACGCAATTTTCAATTTTTGCAGGCTTTAAAGAAACAAATAAAATCATATTTTCAGTGGTAGCCTTTACGGATCTGAAATAAATAAAAATCGTATCGAATTCTGTGGAATTTTGTATTCTAGCATTTTTTGAAAATTTTCGGAACCCATGAATGCGTAAAGATCCGCAGTCTATCGATCACCAAATAATTACAAGAATCACTAATTCTCTCGACGAAGAAATATTTCAGAAAGTCTTTGGCCCAAATTGCCAACTATGCGGACTATGAAAAATTGATGAACAGAATCGCTATAAATTGCATATTTTTTAAACACGTTTCGGTACAAAGCCTCTGGTAAAATTGGACCGATATGAACGGCAATGCGGGCTTTTGAAAATATTATGAGTCGAAGCATAGTTTGTGGAACACGGGAAAAACTCATCTTCGAGCATCGAAATAAGTTATCGCGTTATCATTTTCGCGAATGACACAGCAGCAACGTTCGTTCCCGCGGCATTGTTACTTGCCGCATAAAGTGTTACCGAAAAGCTCTAATTCGTGACGGCAGAAAATTATAACGGCGCATTCCACTCGCGACCATATTCAAATTAAGAGCTCTCTATACGGGACGCACAGCCGTTCGATAAACAGAGCACGCCATGTAACTTTACCGCCCTCTCGTGTTTTATAGTTACCGAATGGTCTGCTATTTTCATAAAAACCAACATCAAACGAATTGCCAACGTCCACCAGTTCACCGTCGAATCACCTTTTATTTTCGATTTTTTCCCATCGACCGAAACGTTTTCGGATTTAATAGCGGTTATTATACGATTGCTTTTGACTCTTTCGGAAAAATATTCGTTGAAGTTTCCTTCTGTAACATGCGGAGTTATGTTTGTGTCGTGTGTAACTGGAACGTTGCTTCTTTACGTCTCTATTAGCGTGAACATCATCGTGGAAACTTTCGAGCGAGAATATCGTATAAGGATTTTTAGAACAATAAGCAGGTTTTGGTTTTAGAGATTTTAGTCGTTGACCTTTTTTTTGTCACTATGCTGGAAATTGCCAAATTATATTATCTATGTCTATTATATACGTATAATTATCAAAAAATTGGTGCATTCATTACTTAGGTATTTCGTACAGAAATGATTTTAAAATGAACTTTTTACAATATTTTGTTTCTCTCTTGCGATTTTCTACGAAATCGTTCAGTTCCCGTGCAGTAGAGTGCGATTAGCAACGTGTCTGACTACATAAGGGTCATACTACTTGTTCTACCTGCACGCAGCAGACTGTTTCAATATTACGTTTCCATTAAATTTTCAATATAAAATTCGAAACAAATCTCCGATATTTCGAATGAATATTTTATACACGAACGGAATAAACGATACCGTCAAAATTTGATCTGTGTTTAAATTTAACCAATGGAAACGCAAAATAAATCTGTGAAAGTTGAGATCCATTTAAAAAAATTCTGAATTTATGATCAACAGATCTTGTTTACATAATAAATATGAAACAGTAATTTTTGTAATCTGTATAGTTACCGGTAAGTGAGATTTTTTATTCTTGAGAATCAAAGTTCGTAAGAATAATTTAGCATTGTAAATTTATTGCTCCCGATTTTAATAGTCACGCGAATAATTATTCCCAAAGTTTTTACCACCTGCAGTCAAACACCATGTACCTTGTGATCGCGCATGCAGTGACGTATTCCCCTTACCTACGTCACCGTAAGTCTACTTCTGAGCTCTCTACTGTAAGGATAATGAATTACCCACGCCATGAATATTTATATATCCCTATCCACTGAATATTTATACTTTTTTCGAAAAGAGAAGCTCATACAGAAAAAATGATTATTAAAATATAGACCCATTTTTGCATGATGAATGTCGTTCTTTTCATTTCGTACCACGAATTGCACCGTATCCGGCATAAAATTCGAATAAATTTGCATGGGACTGTTTCTTTTGCTAATAGCATGCTCATCAGCGTCAACTACTTAATATGAAATTTACGCAGGCTTAACGATTTAAATAATGAACCCAAGGAAAATAACAGAATCCGAATTAATTACTCCATGTACGATTTGAATAAAACATTCAAACGTATGAACATTAAAACATGCATGTACTTCATCATTTCAATAAGTCTGAAATAAAAAATCTAGAACCAGTCAATTTCATCCTTTCTAACCATTTTACTATAAACTGAAACGTTGCTTAATGGTTGGTAGTCAATCTGAACGCCATTTTTTATCAAGACTGAACATTTTCATTTAACACATTATTATATAATATAATTACAATTTACATTTAATATCCATGGTAATATATCAAATGGAATAGATTTAGGTTGCTTGAAATGGAAGAAATTTGAAAATTTAATTACTTCATCCCATTTCACGTTTCAACACATTAAATATGCATTTGAAAGAATTTTGAGAAACCGGGTCAACTGTGACAGCAACATATTGGCATTAGTAACATTCTCTTATATTTTTCTAAAATAAGTTCAAGAATTAACCAAATGAGAACTCGGAGAAATATTTGTACCATCTTATGATCAAAAATATGAGAAACAAGTTCATGTTACTACAACTTTGGTCTACTGCAGAACCTGAGTATATACGAGATGTGATCAAAAAGTAAGGTGACTTTTTGAATTTCGCGGGATACCTACAGTCGAGTTTCGTTTTCTTTTTTTTCTTATGCCGGTACACTCGTCCCGAACATATGTTCACAGTTTCAGCTATATAGCATTTTTTGTTTGTTCGTGAGAAGCATAAAGGTTAGAAGCGTTATGCGCGTTCGGCGATTTTCTGCAGTCGAAAAAAATGGATCAAAGAATTTGCATCAAATTTTGTGTAAAAAATGGAATTAAGTGCTCCAAAACAGTTGAAACGTTGACAGTGGCGTACGGTGAGTGTACTCTGGGTAAAAAAAATGTTTATGAGTGGTACAAGCTCTTCCAAGAAGGCCGAGAAGATGTTAATGACGAAGCTCGTTCTGGACACCCCAACACGTCAACAACTGATGAAAACGTTGAAGAAGTAAAGAAAATAGTGTTAGGGAATCGTCGAATTACCATTAGAGAAGTTGCTGATGATGTCGGCATCTCGTTTGGTTCGTGCCAAGCAATTTTAACGGA
>CM052190.1:8155260-8202234 GCA_028455805.1 Lasioglossum figueresi
TTTTTTGGCCAGAAACAACACCACGATCATGCCTCGGCCACCATATTCACCGGATTTGGCCCCCTGCGACTTTTTCCTGTTCCCAAAACTGAAGGGAGCCATGAAAGGACGGAGATTTGCAACGAACGAGGAGATAAAGACTGCATCGCTGGAAGAGCTCAAAACTATACAAAAAAGTGTTTATCAAAAGTGCTTCGAGGATTGGAAGAAGCGCTGGTACACGTGTATTATATCTGAGGGAGATTACTTTGAAGGAGACAACATAAATATTGATGAATAAATAAATATTTTTTGATAAAAATAAAAAGTCACCTTACTTTTTGATCACACCTCGTATGTATATTTATTTGCTATTCATTTTTGTTATGAATGCATAAAATCCGCAGTCGATTGATAACCCATCAGAAATACTTCTTTAATCCACTGTGAATTCGAAGAACGTAATTTATTTAATTACCCTCATTAATAATTTTTATATGTTGACATTCTTTGAATCTGTTCGCTGTTTTAAATTGCATCAATTCATTTTTTATATGAATGCATAAAATCCGCAGTTGATTGATAACCCATCAGAAATACTTCTTTAATCCACTGTGAATTCAAAGAACGTAATTTATTTAATTTCCCTCATTAATAATTTTTATACGTTGACATTTTTTGAATCTATCGCTGTTTTAAATTGCACCTTTTAATTTTTGTTATGAATGCATAAAATCCGCAGTCGATTGATAATCCATCAGAAATACTTCTTTATTCCACTGTGAATTCAAAGAACGTAATTTATTTAATTTCCCTCATTAATAATTTTTATATGTTGACATTCTTTGAATCTGTTCGCTGTTTTAAATTGCATCTATTCATTTTTGTTATGAATGCATAAAATCCGCAGTCGATTGATACCCCATCAGAAATACTTCTTTAATCCACTGTGAATTCAAAGAACGTAATTTATTTAATTACTCTTTTTAATAATTTTTATATGTTGACATTCTTTGAATCTGTTCGCTGTTTTAAATTGCACCTATTAATTTATATTATAAATGCATAAAATCCGCAGTCGATTGATAACCCATGAGAAATACTTCTTTAATCCACTGTGAATTCAAAGAACGTAATTTATTTAATTTCCCTCATTAATAATTTTTATATTTTGTCATTCTTTGAATCTGTTCGCTGTTTTGAATTGCATCTATTCATTTTTGTTATGAATGCATAAAATCCGCAGTCGATTGATAACCCATCAAAAATACTTGTTTGAGCACCGTGAATCTAAAAGACGTAATAGGATTCAGCTTTGTCGCAGCACAGAATGCTGAACGGTAATGTCTTACTCAGCGTAGTCGACGACACTTCAAATAAAAACGTTCGAGAGATGCTGCGTGTCACGAGTGGTGCAGCCTGTCATTTCGCGGGTTTCCCCGATTCCCCTTTGTGGAACAACTTTACCCGTGTTTCCATTAAGTCGTATGCCGAGGATGGAAGGTGTGTAGGAAGGTGGTCGGGGTCGCGTGCAAATTATCGTCTTCGTCGAGGACGTGAGAGAGGTTCTCTCTCGCCGGTGTTCAACGCTGCTGCCTTCCGTCCTTCGTGGAATGACAAATGGCTAGCCATTAGGCCGATTTCGCGGTCATTCCGTGGTTCTTCTGCTTCCGAGAGTTACACGCAAAAAATTAATTACCATCAGTATTCGCTGTGCGAACTGCTAGAATTGCCACTTTCGAGTGTCGTCGCCCTCTTTGCCGGCTCGGACACACGAACCGGCTATATCCCGCTCGCGTAAATACGTTCAAGGAAAATTTATTGCCTGTGGAAAGGACAGTGTGCCATTAATATGTTCGAGACATACAAGCAAAACTTTTCATTCGGGTGTTTTGGAACTGGACCCACCGTCTACAGCTGAGGAATGTTTAACTTTCTGCTAGTTCATCAAATCCGACAGATACAGCGGTTAAATATTTTTTGAACAAGGTTACGGTGATGACAGACGTGATGTATGGTTAATTTGTTAAAATTGGTGCGATAATTGTTCATTTGATAACTGTTTTTTCCCCTCAAAAGTGGTACAAGGTGAAACGTCTTGTAAAGTGATTTGAAAATTTTTTTTAAAATGTACTATTTCTTTTGGTTGTTTCGTGGAATAAAAATGAGCCTTCTTCGTCAAATACTTTGTACACATTTTTTACAATTTGTAGTTAACAACGTATAATAACGTACATTTAGATTCAATTATTTAGAAGTATGAATGCATTCAGGTCGTAGAAATATTTGCATGAGATCAGTATTTCAATATACTTTCGAGTGGCGTGGTGTCCGTTTAAAAACATTCAAATAAAATACGGGACTAACAAAAGCATATTTCCTTTACAGCAGCTTTCTAATTAAAACGGTATCTATGAAGTACCCTCAAAGAACCAGGACTAAAATCCTGTTTCCTCGCAGTTCGTCCAGAAAAATTGCAATAAATTAAATGTTCAAAACACGGTTCAAATAAATTTGCATACCTCGCGACAACGCTTTAATTAAAATAGTACTTTCGAGTACTGACTACAACGGCTAAATGTTAGTAATCCGGGACTTCGTGCACAAAAGTTGCAATAAATTAAATTGCAAAAATGACGGAACACATCGAGCTCGCAACAACGTTTTAATTAAAATAGTGCTTACTTTGAAGTGCCCTCAAGACACAAAGGCGAAATTCCAGTATTCCCAGTCAAATAAATGAAACGAAAAAGGGTCGAAACGCATCGGCTTCAGAGCAACCTTTTAATTAAAATGGTACTTTGAGGCGCCTTCAAGACACAAAGGGGTGAATTCAGGGTATCTCCGAACGCCTCTATAAAAATGAGAATATGCATAAGCTCTTGCAGCCTAGCGATCAGATTGGAAAAATCACAGGCATCTCTGCTCTGTGTGGCTTTCGAAATTAACCGGCATTCAATGGCGACGTTCGGGTGGCCATCGCGCGATTTCCCGGAAACAACCATCTGAAATGGAGGCCCCAGTGCGTTAGCCGATGAATGAACGTTTCCCGGTAAAAGTGAAAATCACGATGGAAAGCGTTCGACGCGAGGAACGATGCGAGCAGCAACGCAGGCTTTCTTTTTCCGGAGAGTGAGAGAGAGAGAGAGAGAGAGAGAGAGAGAGAGAGAGAGAGAGAGAGAGAGGGAGAGGGAGAGCTAAGCGAGAATAATTAATAAAACAAGCTCCATCGCGACGGCTATTAGCGCGGGGAAATTAAATGCCCACCGTGTCGCACACCATCGAGTTACGACTTCATAATGCCCATCAATTTTCGCCCAGATATTTCCAAGAAATTAGTGCAATCCTGGAGACAAAATGGTAGCACAGTGTGACGTGAATTTCTCGAATACCACGTGCAAATGATCTCTTAAAATAATTTTTTACCACTTCGATACTTTTTTATGCAGAATGACTAGACTTATTATAAAAATAATGCGATTGCAGACTGCACATGCACCGTTGCACTTCTGAAAAAATGGTCCTACGGATGTCGCAATCGGTGAACCATTCAACTGTCTTCTTTGACATTTTTCTATAACTGCACTGGTAACGTAGACCACCTTTCAGTGTACACCGAGTTAATTGTTTAAACAAGTGTCGATAGTTTTCATCAAAACTTTAACTAGATAGCTCGCACGAACTGTCATTTTCCGACGGAATCAGTGGTAACCTCCGTTTAAAAAAGTATCACGCGAGCTGATACCTGTCCTAACGGTACGCGTTTGTGTTCGGTTCGCAGCAAAAACCCGTGAAACTACAAGCCTTCTCCGCCAAGTTTTTAATCCGACGACCTAATACTCCGCGATACCTGTAATCACGATGGACATTTGAGCAATTAACGCGCTCCACAGCGACGGCGGCTGCCGTTGATTACAACACTCCTGACGAAAATACAGAAAACAAACAACTACAAGAGATATCGCCAAGTTTCGCGAAACACATCGCTCGAACCGACTTTCCCGAGGCTCTCTGTCTCTCGCAAACGAGCGTAAAAAGTATTAATTAACACGGCCCACGCACTAAAAACTGTCCAATTTCCTGAATTTCGGACCGTGCTCGCACCTGTTGAAACAAATGTTGAACAGAATCAGCTGAAGTGTAGGAATAACGTTCGATGACACGGCGCGGGACGCCGTTCAAATCATCCGATTTCGAATGCGACGGACACACGCTTCGTTCGTTTTCATTTACGCTTGATTCGCTTCGTTTTATTTTCTTTATTATCGACGCTTTTTACCATTTCGATTGAACGCGTGGTTTACATGCAACGTGTAAAGTTTAAAACAACATTGCTTCTTGGAATAGCTCAATTTCTGTGACAATGTTTTAATATTTTACATTTAATGTTCAACGATAGTGGTACACGGCAATTAATATCTTGACTGAATGTAAGAAATATATGTTCGAAATAAATGTTCATTTGGATCGAATAAAGAATTTTTCGACACGACGAAAATGTTGAAAGAATTACATTTCTCTAAAAAATTTATACAAAATATATAAAATATGACAATTGGAAACACCATATTCAAGCCACTGTATGACGTATGGAAAAGCTGTGAAAGGAGGTTGAACAATTCGAAGCAGCGGACATAATGGAAATAAAATTTCCTCAAGGCACTCCAGCGTTTATATTCCCTTTCAACTGTTCCGTCCCGTGCGAACCAACGACAAATATTTATATAATATTTACACGCATTAATTACAAATCCTACCGAGTACACGTACGCGAAAATACTTGCTGCAGAGAAAAATTCATCAAACACAGACAGGATTTTCAGGTTTACTTAACGGACATTGTTAATCAACAGAATGGACTTTTCAATACCGATTTTCTCGAACAGCGACATTTCGTAATGCAAGCTCGTGTAAATATCGCCAAGCTTAATCATAAGGCTATTATAAAATCGAGAATGAAACGCCATTAGCGCAAACATGTTAGGCAAACTCTGTCGCGGCATATACGTACGTTAAGAGGTTAATGCACGTGACTACATATTACATTGACGTGTTCGTGAAAAGTAGCAGGCGAAATGGGTCAGTGAGTAATAGGGACGCGGATGAAAGGACCGTTTTAATAAATAGAGAACTCTTACAACGAAGTTTTCGGAAGTTACGTGAGCTTGTACCGGGGTTATGTATTTTCCGACTTATAACCCGACCACGGGGGAGGGTAAGCCAAACTTTCCTATTGAAATTCCGATTCTCTCTTTTCTTTTCGTTTTTTTTTCACTCTCCGGGCCAGTGGCAGTGCTCGAGGAATTTCTTTTTCTTTGTCGTTTCGACCATAAATCCAAAGGGGGCTTAAAGCAGCGGTTTAATTAAACTAGTTTAACTGTCATTCCGGTTGTTCGGGGTTAGGCTTTCCGCGCGCGCCACCGCTCAAATAATCGATAAGGAGACTTTCGTTCTACATTTTTATTAGCCCCTCCATACGGATTGTGGGCTTTAATATTAATTTTCGCGGGACAAAAGAATATGGAGGCTATTACTCTCGTCAAGCGAACAAGTATTGCCTGCCATTAAAAATTCCTATCCGGATTCGAAGCTGCCCGATAGAGGCGACTGAACAGCGTTAACACGCTATTAATATCGCAGCTCTATGGAATGCCAAAACAACGACGCGCTATAAAATAGTCTTGCAAAATTGATATCAACATATAAGTCAATATATTTATTCAGAGAGGAAGGTCTGAGATATATACGAGGTTTTTCGTCAGTTTTCTTAAAAATTGAGAACGTAATTTAAAAAATAATATATCTATCTGGAACAGTGTTTCTACAGTACAGAATGGAGATAAAAAATTAAATATTGTTTCTAAAAAGAGAACAGTATAAACCACTTCTTTCGTTCCATCCAGTATCTCCGTACATATCCGTATATTATGGACATTATTCTGTCCTTAATTTCAGCGGAACAAATGGAAGTGTTAAGCGCCATTAGTATCGCCATATACATATTTTACCTTTTTGTTATCTCGTGCTTAACCCACATAACTGTTACCGTATTAACTTTTATATTCGTATTCGTCGAATTTTGTTTTTAAATAGCAATCTCTCGAAAGTATTTCTGCAGATAGAAATTATTTAATAGTCACCCATTACAATAAACTATTATTTAGAATGCAGGAAAACTGTTGACAAAGTGTACATTGTATAAATTATGCTCCACAATATTAACCCCTTTGACGAGCCAGACTCGTATGAAAGTTTTTAACAAATTCTAACAAATATGAATGTTACGCGTTTCATTTTAGATGAAACAAAATTTGATTCGTTAGTAATCAATATCCAAGCATTAAAATAAATGTAGTCGTACAATAAATATACATTTCATTTTCCCTTCTACGACATTTGTCTGCATAAAGGCGTTCTAATCACTGTAACTGTAAAAGAAAACGTGCGGCAAGTGGTTAAAAAAGAATATTTTACGATTTCAGACGTGACAGTATAAAATCGTTGTTGCCGCAATGAAAATATTATTCGTTACAAATAAATAGACAGGCGCAGAGACGCGTTGCTCAATTTCGAAGCCCGGTCTGCGAAGCGTTAATACGCAAAGAAAATTGCACAAGAAAATATATAGCGTGTAGCAAACCACGGACTGGTTTTATCCAGGAGAAATACTTTTCTCCGTTTCCAGAAAAATGGGAACGGACGCTCGCATGACTTTCCCAGTACGAGTGGAAATTACCAGACGGTCAGGTATTTCCAAGAAACGATGGTGCTTATCGACACGAAAATGCACGCGTCTGTCCGCGTTTATTGTGCAACGTGCATTCCTATCAGAAGATATCGGAGTTTCAGCTCGTCGTTACGCGACATGCTGATCAACATTATTGACATGAACCGACCCGGAATAAACGTAACGGGAGAACGCAACGCGAAGTTGTTTCGCAACGCGATGAATCTCACTTTTATGCGGCGAGATACATACGTGCTGGGTGAAACATGGTTGCGATTTTTTGTCACGCATCCGGTACTATGGTATAACAGAAATCATCTTCCCGTTTCGCAAGTATAACAGAAGGATCCGCGAAAAGCTTACTGTCGAACCTAATGGACTGCAGCGCTGATTAAATGGATTTTTCAGAAGAAAGACACGCGATGAATGGGAAAAATGGTTTTAATGCTATTTTCTTTATCTATGGTAGAACGAACATTTCAAACTTCAAACATTTGTCGCAGTTTCTTTCGAATTTTCAGTGATTATTCCAAAAGTTCGATATTACGAAATTTTTAAAGAACGTAAAAATTAAGAGAATCAGAGACAAACAGCGTGGAATGTTGTTATTGACAATAGCGAAATCGAGAATTTATTCGCACGGTTTCATTTTGACAGCACAGTGTGCGAACACTAGGTTTTATCGATCCACATGAAAATTAAAATGATGATTATGATTTTTACACCATAGTTCCTGTCACTGAAAATAATGTGCATGACGTGTTCTAGAAAATTACATAACTGTCATTGTTTCCAACAGCTTTCCCACCCAGCAGCTAATCACATAAATAAATGCATGTCGAATGCACTTGTCCGCACACACTTTTCTCAGAGTCATCAACTGAAGGACGTAGTGCGGACTCTGGTGGAATGTGTAAAATTGTTGCATTCCACGTAAGTAAAGGTAGAGTCATTAGAAGCGACGGTATCTTACTGCTGACACCAGGTAGAAACATAGTTCATAAATAATTTATTACAATCCGCTGCTTGGATGCGAGTAATTTTAAGGAGAAAATCAAAATTGAATCGAAAAGGGCACAGAGAAATTTAATTCATAACTACACAGATGAATACTGGGATAAGAGTATTGCTATTTATGTTCCCGGTCACTGTATAACCCGGTCACTGTATAACCTGGTTAATTAAAGGAAATTCACTTTCAAGATCACTGGTTACCTACAATAAACGAGAAGATTTACGTACGTTAAGTGTATTATTCGTGTACTCTCCGATAATCAATACTGTTATTATTAGCCACGGAATTAACATGCAGGTACTATTGTAAGTTCCGCCGAAGTCGAACTTCGGAATCGAATCAAGTCTATAAACAAAGAATTACTTCACATAAATATATTTTCTTAACCTCTTAACTGCGGAATTTAATCATAAAAATCCCCGACTGAGTGCGGAATTAAAATCAAGCAATTACGAGTGTACACGTCAAACGCAGAGCAAATGGTCTTATTCTAAATTTTACGAAAAACGAGGAAGGATTACATTTTTATTTGATAAAAAATTAACAATTCATTCTTGAAAAGGTTATTGTTACTGCACCGCAATAGAGTTCTGGATTGGCGTGTATACACGTCGATCGCAGTTAACTGGTTAAAGAACAAAAACAAGTTATATAAAAATAAACCGTTAATAAAGAATAATATTTGTTCATACGAGAGTTCATTTTCGGAAAAAATTAGTTTGGTAATCAATAAGGCAGGTACGCATTCTACCGAATAAGTGATATTAGCTATCGTGTCTGACCACGACTTACCATATCCTAGTAAGTCTGCGGGATCGTGTAAAATCAAATGACCAATTTCTTATCGTACAATCATCAAGTACGACAACAAAGTAAATTTTCTCAAATATTAAGTCCTACGCGAAACGACGAAATTCTTCATTTTCGGTTTCCTTTTTTAGGTGGAATCATCGCCTGTCCGCCCGAGCCACTGGTACATTCGGTATAAATTGGCTAGACCTCCTGACTCCGAAGAAAACGTAGAGATTCTACGGTGCAGAAACCGAAGATCGAGGTAGGTAGGACGGTCAGAATTCGCCCGAGCATGTAACGCTTCAGAGAAAACGTCTTTCAACATAAAAACTCTAAAGAGCACTCCAAAATTTGTTACACAAGATCGGATCGCTCGCAGCAATCGCAGCCGACTAGACACCGGAAACGGCTACGCTGGAACCATAAAAAAAATCTAATTCCCCATGAAATTACGGTAACGTTCGTAATATCACCCGACGTTGGTGGTCCAGAAGGAAACAGTCATTCCCGAAGGGTTAACGATGGACCCAAGGAACGAGATATCGATAGACGAAATAAAGATCGCAGCGTTGCTCGTTCAATTCCGTAACCACACGTTCCCCGGGTACAAAGTATCCCGTATCGAAGCTCGTTGAAACGTGAAAAAAGAACGACAACAGCGGGGACTACAGTTTCCTTTAACGAGAGGTTATTCACCATTATCTCTCGATGGGCGAGCACCGTGCACACGGGGTATCATTAAAAATTCCGCGTAACGTAGAAAACGGGTGACCATTACCCACGTCGCTGCGCTCGGTATCCCACACAAATAATAATAATTGTGTAAAACTCACTCGGCTTATCCAGATCAGATGTCTCAACCTGCGAGTACACCGTGGCAATCCCCAACACGAACACCGTGGTTGTAGTCGCGACACTCCACTGGCACCTCCACCACATTTTGTCTCTCTTCCGCGCACTGCACACACCCTCTCGAATCCTTAACGCCAGGCCTCGACCAAACCTAACCTCCCGCCGCCGCCCTTTCAGCGGTTACCTGGTCTCTAGATCGTCGCGAACCGCCACTAATTGCAGCCGGTGTTGCTGTCGCAGACCCGGTAGTCGTCCCTCTCCTTGTTGTTGTTGTTGTTGCTGCTGCTGCGAGCGTTGCTGTAACCCGCACCGCATTGCGCCGCCGTCGCCGGCATCGTTTCGCCGGCTTTGCGTCCACCTGGACTCTATCGTCGTTTTCGTTCCAACGGGCAACGACCACTTCCTACCGGATCGCTCTAACTGCTTCTCGAACGCCCCGATGATAATCGTTCCGCAAACGACCCCTGCAGCTTCTATCTCCGATTCGATACCAGCCTGGATCGTCCACCTAATCGCCACGATCTCCGGGGCCCAGCTCTTCTCGGTCGCCAATTAATCCCGAATCGCAAAGAATCGCAAAGAATCACAAACTGGTGGTTACCGCGAGCCTCTTCGAGGAAACGCAGCAGCTCGAAAAAGTTGTATCGTTCTCGCAAGTCGTCCGACACGCTACGATGTGCCAGGGTAAAAAAATTCGAAACACGTGGCAGTAGGGAGGATCAACGACCACAAGATGAAGACACTGGTACACGCGGTGGTTAGAAAAATGGCAGTGTAATCCTTGTTGAGCGGACACCCTCAACAATTATTGTTGCAGGGGGTCGACCAGGTCGCCCGGCCTATAGGGCTACGTCGATGTCTCCGTCGATAGGTTTGAATGGGGGAACGCCGCGGTTTGGGTCGTTCGGAATCTCGCCTGGCGAAAATTGCCGGGGTCTGGACCGCAAGCAACGCTCCGGACACCGCTCTAGTTTACTGCACCACTAGCTTCGAATGAACTTGTCGGTTTGCCCCTATCTCACGGCTCGTTACTCGCGCCGCAGTTTCGCGAGCGCGTGCACCGTGCGACGATGCAAGGATCATCCGCGATCCGCGTAATTAAATTCTGGCGCATTGATGTCGAACGGCAGCGATCGCTTCCCGGATGGTTCGAAGACTCCGGTACGAATCAACGATTCTTTCACGCGGGGTTGCGCCACTCCGATTTCGATCGAGGGTGGAAGACACGTGCGTTCACTGTTCGACGAGTCTGTCTTCGCCAGACCGACTGTCTTATCGTAGGAAAATGCATGCGTCCCGTCGATCACGCTCGCTCTAGCGGGGGAACGTAAATCCCCTACTCGTGCCGATTCACGTGAACGATCGATGCCAGCCAGCGAATCGTTCGTGGACGATGATCGGACGGGTTGGTGATCGATGGATGCGTTCCCGGCACAAATTTTAATTCATACACCACTCGAAGCACCGTGATTACAACCGCAAGTTCGCCGACAACAAACCCCCCGTCTCGCAGAGCCACGTCGAGTCCTGACCCGTGGCGGCTCGGTACTGAACCATTCAGTACCGCGAAGGACCACCGCGAGTCGCTTCGGCTGTCTTCGGCTATGCTCGGCCGGCACCGAGCACGCTAGCCTATGTCTGTCTCTGTCCGGGAGCAGCGTGCCGTTTTCGGTGCTGGATCGTGTGGCGTCCACATTTGCTTTCTGCCTGTTTTCCATCGGCGAGACACGGTGAAGCATGCCGAGGCACCGTGCCTCGTCTTCTTCCTCTACTTCCAGCACTTCCAGGTTCCCCTGCCTCTCGCTTTCTCCAGCGCCGCACCGAGATCGCTATGATTTACTGGCGCGGCTAATGAGTCGCTATAATCGCTGCGGTGTAGGCAGGCTCTGCGTGCACGGATGATTTTCAAAGGATCGACCAGCCGACACTGACGCGGACAACAGGGATATGCGTTGCTCTTTCTCTCTCCATCTACCTCTCTTGTTCCCCTTTTCCTGTTTTAATGAAAGGAGCGAATACGAGACGCATTCTGCCCGCATCAGGGCCCCGACGGTTCATTTTTATTATCGAACCCTTCTTTTTGGAGAACGGATGATGATGCGAAAGGGTGGTTTGCTTGGATTTTGTTAGGGTATCTCGGAGCTGGCTTGTTAAACTCGCGGTGGGACTAAATGTGTACAAGCTGAAACTGGAAGTACCTTTTTTGATATGTCGGATTTACCATTTACATTTCGCGTGCAATACAGGCTGAAGCTGCAAGTACCTTTTTTGGTATGTCGAACTTATGATTTACATTTTGAATGTAGATCCGTGGGAAATTTAATGCCGGCAATGATGTGTCTTTTTGTTTTGTATGGACTGTAACTATTCTGTTTTAATTTTACTCTTGTTCTCCTTTTCCTGTTTTAATGAAACGAGCGAATACGAGACGCATTCTGCCCGCATCAGGGCCCCGACGGTTCATTTTTATTATCGAACTCTTCTTTTTGGAGAACGGATGATGATGCGGAAGGGTGGTTTGCTTGGATTTTGTTAGGGTATCTCTGAGCTGGCTTGTTAACCTCGCGGTGGGAACTAAATGTGTACAAGCTGAAACTGGAAGTACCTTTTTTGACATGTCGGATTTACCATTTACATTTTGCGTGCAAGGCAGGCTGAAGCTGCAAGTACCTTTTTTGGTATGTCGAACTTATGATTTACATTTTGAATGTCGATCCGTGGGAAATTTAATGCCGACAATGATGTGTCTTTTTGTTTTGTATGGACTGTAACTATTCTGTTTTAATTTTATTGTTGTTCTCCTTTTCCTGTTTTAATGAAAGGAGCGAATACAAGACGCATTTTGCCCGCATCAGGGCCCCGACGGTTCATTTTTATTATCGAACCCTTCTTTTTGGAGAACGGATGATGATGCGAAAGGGTGGTTTGCTTGGATTTTGTTAGGGTATCTCGGAGCTGGCTTGTTAACCTCGCGGTGGGAACTAAATGTGTACAAGCTGAAACTGTAAGTACCTCGTTTGATACGTCGGATTTACCATTTACATTTTGCGTGCAATACAGGCTGAAGTTCGAAGTACCTTTTTTGGTATGTCGAACTTGTCATTTCATTTTGAATGTCGATCCGTGGGAAATTTAATGCTGACAATGGTGTGTCTTTTTGTTTTGTATGGACTGTAACTATTCTGTTTTAATTTTACAAAGTTCGTTCGTTGATCCAGATCATTCTTTAATTTCTTCAATCAATTGGTAACCATGTGACATACTGTATGACTGTGGCATTATTGATGAATATTAAAAATCAATGTCGAGTTCGATTTGACGCGGGACTGGACAGGTGTAAAATTAACAGATGAGATCGTGGGTGAAAATTAATTCAGATCCAGAATCCATAAAATACAAATTACCTCGCACGTTACAATAAAGCCTCAAGTTTCTCACGCTAGGAAAGCTTTCTCTAACTCGAAGAAAAAGTAGCAGCATTTATTATAATTTGTTTTGGGAAAGAGGGCACCTGAGGTACGCCGATGGCCGTAATAACTGTCAACCTCCACTCGAATTACTCTCGAGTAATGATATACGAGTTACAGGAGCGGGGTGGACAGTTATTGCGGCTATCGGTGTCTCAGATCTCGTCGATCAAAAAACAGACTACAGGGGTGAGAAAATCCGTTTGGGGATAAGCCGAAGTTGCAACAACGATGATACTTTCGATGGACGATTAAGTGCGTAGAACACGGTATAATAGAAATCAGTGAAATCGGTAGGAGGTGCCGCCTTAGCGTGAAATTTCGACGCAGCGAATTCTTGAAGATTACCGTGTTACGTAACAATTATGGACCTTTTCGGCCGATGCTCACGGGTTCCGGAATTAATACGTTTTATGGCTCGAAAGCGGTCATAATTCTCGCATTTCGCAACAACGTGAGAATTAATTAATAGCTGTAATTTGCGACCGGATCGCCCTCGAGGCATCTTGACGAGGACATTATGCGGTTTGAAACAGTCTGGCGAGTGAGGAGAGCCGCTCAACACTAGTCGTCTCTTACGTGCGTATAAGAAAAATGATTTATGTTAGTAATTTCTTTTAGTATGACGGGAGGAGTCTGAGAACAAATTCCTGTTATCATACAACAAAATGTACAAGACTTTATAACGTCCTGATGTGCTCGGCATGCAATTCTGCTGCAATCTGCTTGTTAGTTTAAGTTGGACGATGCAAATGTCTCAATTTCCAAGCCCGTGTGTCTTTTCTACATGTGTCGTAAAACTTTATCTTGCATTCAGATGTAACGAATGATATTAAGACGGGTGTTCATAAATTATAAAGTTTGATTCTGTTCCATTTCAGAACGGAGATTGGTTGTTAAACCTCAGACTTCGTACGTCTGCAACATATTTTACCTACAAATTATGATAATTGGAGCTGTCTTTTTTATTTCGTTTACAAGTTACTTTTTTAGACCAGTGAGAATTATAATAATTATCGAGTATTCTAATTAATTGTTTTCTACATTTTATTTTCAGTGTAGCTTTTTGGGAAAGTGTTAATTGGGTACCTGAGAATATTTTTTCTAGGTTGCTGCGCAATTCCCTTATGTTTTAACCACAATTTTATCTTGAACATACATTTCTGCTATGTATACGATTTTTTCCTCTTTCAACTTGAATTTCTATATTTTTAATTAAAAATTGCTTCCTACATGTTCTTTTACCTCAACGGGATCTAGGGATAAAAACCGTTTTAAATATGAAGAGTCCAGAAGTGCCACTCTGAACTACAATATCATCGGAACCATTGCTTCAAAAATCCATTAACTAAAACAAAAAAATTTTAAATGCGTTTAGAATATAAAAAGTTAGCCTGCAAAATTACCTTATTTATGGAACGACCCAATAAATGGATGAACCACGTCACATACAAAAGTCTGCATGTTTAGAGAATTGCGGAAAGTCAGTGGGACAAATAAGTGCGAACAAAATGATAAATGCTTTCTTGATTATGAGCGGGTCCGAATTGGTCGGAAATTGATCGTCCGTGGACAGTCTCGCGTTCATGCGCGGCCGCGCATGCAAATGAATTCATCGCCTGGCAGAAAAACAACTAGACGATTTCCCAGGATTCGATTGGCCAATGAAGTAGGGGCCGGGACAAAATTGCATTGAAAATTTATTCTGAATGAATACCGGGCTTCGGTGACATTTAGGATCCATTCAAAATTAACCGATGCAAACGAACCAACGTACCTCCCCCCCCCCCCCCCCCCACCCTCCAGCCCCGTTTAATCTTTGTAATTTCGTGATAAGCGTTATCGCGCGGTTGAAACTCGCTCGGAAGGAGGTGTGTTTAATACACAAAATAAATTTTCGCGATCGGCAAACGGTGAGTAAGTTTGAATGGTTCCGTTACAAATTTTGAACACGCAGAACCAGTCAGAACCGGGTTAATGAGTATCACGAAACATATGTTTCCGATTGAGAGGGGAGGATGCTTATTTGCGTCATAAACATGTTCATGAAAACTGATAGTTCGTGCATAGCTGGTGCACGCGCGAGATAACACCCCTCGAAACTTCATGACTACGAGAACTCTCTGCGATCGCGATAAATTCCGGCTTTCGTGTTTCCGTCGCTATCGGGAATCGCCTGCAAATCACTTCCTAATCCTCATCGAGTAGGTATCTCCGAAGGTACCGTCCCTAAATCCCCTGTGAACGTTCAGGAACATTCTCGGATTAGTTACGTGTGCATCGTTGTTTTCAAAGCTTTCGCGACGTAACGTCCAGCGGATTGCGACTCTTCGCAACGTGTGTTGCTACTTGTTCCCCGTCAGAGAGGTCGGTCGAACACCCTAACGAACCCATTTTTCTCAGTTCTCCGTTTCCTTTGGTTCGTCTCTCGTGTACAGTGGGCCATCGATACGGATTTTACGCGTTTGCGACTAAAATGCGAGGCAGCAATTTATAAAACAGTAGACAGGTTAAGAAAATTCAAGAATATCGACGCAATAGTTTCATCTTGTTAACAATTTGCAAGCAATTTTTATTTTACATAAAAATCCGCAATCTGATCGTAACTTAAAAAGATGTTTAATTTTGATATTAACTGTTTGCACTCGGAGCTATTTTAACTTGAAAATTAAACATTTCGTCCGACCTAGAATAATTCCATTCTATATGATTTTTTTCATTTTATGGATATGAAATTGATATAATAGCTCGTGCAATACTTAAATGATTAGTAATTGGTTAGATCCCAATGTACTTAATAAACATTATCTTGAATAATGGTACAACAACTTTTAAGTGCTAAGTGTTAACCAATAAATTTATTTCTCCGAGAATGTGTCTCTTATAATTTGATCAACCACATTTCTGAATGACTGTACAAGTGTGTAAATAGTTCCTTAGTTATTACACAATATTATTACATTACTAATTAAAATTACATTATATGTACGAATTTCAGGTTGAAGCTACCATTCAACAAAAGGCTTCTTTTAGCACACGTTTGTACTTGCGAACATTATTATTTTAATTAATGATGAAGCTGCGTTTTTGTATATGGGTTCAATGGTTTCGTATCGAACCTTCTTAATTTCACGATATTAAATTTCGCAAATTACCAGTGTTCATAAAAATTCACATTTTCAGATTCGTTACGCAGAATCCGTACCGCATCAAACTCATAATTAATTTTAAAAACTCTGTTAATAGTGTTTATTAATTCCGAGCGAATGTTTCAGCAAATGTTCGAGAAAGGGTTCAAATAATGCAGATCCCACGATACTACCTCTGAATTGAGGATTTCTTCTTTACCCCCACCATCGGGGAAATACGCAAACAGCAACAGGTAATCCCAGTATAATAGAAACTTTGATATCGTTTCTTACGTACATTTTTATAATAACAAACGACTCGGCGAGAACAAATGCTTCAACTGTGTTCGTTTAAGCGAACGCCTCTCGCGCGTTTAAACAATAAGCTTTTATTCGTAAACGGAAAAATACGTTACTCCTCTCTCATAATCGCACTCTTTAAATCCTTTATACTGGCATCAGCATTTCCATCGCATCATGGGGCTTTCGTTTCCTCTCGCGTTCTCATCACTGTCAACCCTTATCTCCGCCGAAGAGATGGGAGCGAGTCGCCTGTGAACAGAACAATTAAAAACGGTACTCATCCCTTTTTACAATTAGCTAAAATAAATCATATCGCCGGATTATCTAATGAAAGAGTTCAATTATGAATGGTATACTTTGCAGAAAAACCGTAATGTAAATTTTCTACGAAATACTTTCAATGGAAGCGAAAGTTCTACAGTTACACTTTTTAGCATGAATAGATCATGTAGCTGCTACTATTCCATAGCTACGTGCAAATGTTAACTCTCATGTTCTATTCAGGTTTTACATTCGTACTCTATTATTTATTGCGACGCCGTGTCGAGCTTAAAACGAAATCGATAAAGAAGTGATAGCAGCACGAAATGTATTCATAAAAATTTATCACAGAGAAACTTTCTGCACAAATGTTTTCTATTTTGTTTTAATTGTTTGTTGGACTAGAAATAGGACGCTGGAAAATGGTTAAATTGCAGTTACAACGAGCATTTAACATACTAGCGAACTACATTATTTATTATTAAATTGCAGATAAACTGACGTTTGTACAAATAAATGCAACGAAATTTTATTTGATTCCCTCTGCATGCTTTTAGCAAATTAAATATAAAAAGAAGCTGCGATGAATTTTATTAAATCTTTCGGAATTGTTCGGAAATTCGTAAATGCATGAAAATTCCGTGGCGCATTCATTGTATAAAAGTGCATTACGATTATGCAGTGTATTTTACTTCTCCAATGTAGTAGAAAATATGATCTCCGCAAAGAATATGGACGAACATGTTTATCTCTATTCGAGATTCTTTTCTGGCTGCACCGCAACAAGTATCGAATGCACCATTAACTCCGAGGCATGTTGCAATGCGGGAAAACTCGATCGACTTTGAATCTCATAAAGCTCACTGGAAACTAATCGCACGAACCTGCGCTGCGGATCGACCGGTGTCAGGTTTAACGAAATTTTTATAAAACCCCTACGCCTGTCGTGATCGAATTGTAATCGGAGACCACGATTGAATCTACGGGAACCGATCTACGCGTCGATCGCCGGCGCACGTGTGTCCATAATGCTAGATCGATAATTTATTTATATCGGGCCGCGCGCCGCTCAATCTCCCACTTGCGTTTTTAATTTTCCAAAACGTGAGCTCGATGGCTCGCTTCAATTTCCATTATGTCTAGAAAATTGCTGGCTCCTTCCAGGAGGAAGTGATTATGCTCGTGATTTAAAATTCAAAGACTGAGGGAGATTAACTGCTCGAAACGAATCATTCGGTGACCTGATTGCCAGAATCTGGTTGCTCGGACATGCTTCGTTACTTCGATTTAATCATAGTTCGATGAGAGGTGAATCGTTTAATAATTTTATGGTAACGTGGGACAAGGATAAATAATGTTAATACAGTTTATGTTAACACAATTACAATTAGAGCTGTTAGCGATGATGCAGATTTTCGGCAAATTTTACTGAAGCATATTATGTGTTCATTTGTAAACAGTTCGAATACTCTGTATGTTAATATTATTTAAATTTGGCAGATTCATAAACAGACTAGTTAAACAGTACATTTTGTTTTAATAATATCCAAGAGTTTTTTCATTCATCGTAGCAAATGTTAGCAGTGATAATATCGTTGATTTTCAACTAGTTATCATTTTAATCAACCTGCGTCGACTCTGTGTAATTTCTAATTTCATTTAAAACTTTCAAAAAGAATTTTAAATTTCCCCTCTGAATACGACAATGGAAGAACATTTTTTTATATTACATATTTACATAACTCTAATTCCCACTGCTTCGAGAACTGAAAGAATTGAAAGAAGTGCAGGAACGTGCATTTCAACTTGCATCCAATTTGACACATCGTGGTATTTAATATGCATCATTGTCCTATTTGAATATACTGTAATCACATGACCGACATCGAATGTTGTATTTTCTATATTTGATCGATGTATTTTCTCCGATCTACGGATAAGTCATTAGCACACAAATTCAACTCATCTTGTATTCCGATGACTGTGCGAAATACCTCTGTTGCTGGCTTCTGGCTGCACAAACGCTAACATATTGATTCCGAGGTAGGATCCGAATATATTCTGATGTTACTCTCATTAATCATACAAAGGAGAAACAGTTCTGTTATGCACTAATTGACAATGATTATTCACCGTGCGGATTCGACTCGCTTTGGATCAAAGTTTTAATCCGTAACTTAAACTCGATGCAACGGTGCGCACATTAATCATAGCATGCTCTGTAACGACGCACATAATGGTCGAAGATTACAGTTTGTTTCGATGCAGAAATTCTCTGTTCTCTATGCGAAATTAATAACAATACCGTTCGCATGATACTGCGAGGGCTGCGATAAGCAAACGTTTATTCTTTACCCCGGGAAACTTCGTTTCTTTTGTTTCCAAGGATTGTGCAGTGATTATGCACATGGAAAAACAAAGTATTTTTTAATAGCATGCAATTATTACGTTGAAACTGTGGAATCTGTATAAATGTGAAAAATTAAATTTATATTTTACGAGTTTAAAATTAATTTATAAAAATTGTATACGACGCGAGAATTGATTTATACTGTTCTTATACGAGTGAAAAATAAATCTATACAATTTATGCAGGTTTTAAAAATGAATTCATAGTATATGAACTAAAAGTGAATTTTGTAAAGTGCATGAATCAAATATAAATTTAAACAATGTCTAAATCGACTAAAAGGAAATTAATGAAGTTCGAGTTATAAGTAATAAAAATTGTCTGCATCGATTGCAAGAAATAGAAACTAAATTGAACGTTATTTCTTCTCTTGACGATTTTAATAAAGAAGATATCATACATTGACGTCTTCAATTTTTAAAATTTTGAAACAATTTTGAATGTCATCTACTCAATTTTCCTATAAATGCATAAAGATCCGCAGTCTAGTTACAAGTAAAATAAATATGTCTAAAATTCGCATTTTCACGATGTTCGTATATTCTTCTCGAGTTGTGATTTAATTAAAGAACATACTAATTATTATTTTATAAACATGCGACAGGTGGAGCCATTCCCAGGAATTCCCAACATTCCACGTCTCAATGCATAATTGAATGCAATCCACGATCAAATGCAGAGCTCAAGTGTCCGAAACTCTAACACTCCACCTTAAATATATGAATTAAATTAATTTCTAAAGGAAACTAGATATCTGAAAATTCGAATTACATTTCACATCAAATTAAATATTGATCATTTTTATGCAACAGAAACAATTTTTTTTAATTATCTCATTTACATTCGAGATTAATATTTAAATATATCTTAAATTGAATTACACCTGAGACAAAAGGTACAAAAATGAAATATGTTTCTCGAGTTGTGATTTCTGGAACAATGTCACCGCATCGTTCTAGTTAAAGAACATACTAATTATTATTTTATAAACATGCGACAGGTGGAGCCATTCCCAAGAATTCCCAACATTCCATGTCTCAATGCATAATTGAATACAATCCACGATCAAATGCAGAGCTCAAGTGTCCGAAACTCTAACACTCCACCTTAAATATATGAATTAAATTCATTTCTAAAGGAAACTAGATATTGAAAATTCATATCACATTTCACATCAAATTAAATATTAATAATTCTTATGCAACAAAAACAATTTTATTTAATTAGCTCATTTACATTCGAGATTAATATTTAAATATATCTTAAATTGAATTACACCTGAGACAAAAGGTACAAAAATAAAATATGTTTCTCGAGTTGTGATTTCTGAAACAATGTCACCGCATCGTTCTAGTTAAAGAACATACTAATTATTATTTTATAAACATGCGACAGGTGGAGCCATTCCCAGGAATTCCCAACATTCCACGTCTCAATGCATAATTGAATACAATCCACGATCAAATCCAGAGCTCAAGTGTCCGAAACTCTAACTCCACCTTAAAAAACCTGATAGAAAGCAGTGGTTCGATAACGCTCTATAAGTAGACGGTTTTCCCACGGGACTAAAAAATTTCGTTCGGAGCCGGGGGAGCACGCGAACGGTGTACGAATAATCCTTGGCCAGGGTTCGATTCGGGGAAGGACTATTAAAAGGTCATTACATGTAGTCACGTTTCAGATTGTCAGAGATAGCCGGCACTTGAGCGTGGATTCGAAAACGCTCGTAATCGGTGGTCGCTATTCAGAATCTCCTCGTGAACTGCTCAAAGTGTGTCTGGCGGTGGTGCAGTCCGCGTGCCCGGATCAACGATATTTTACATCGAGTACAGAACCCGCTTTCATGACATTCCCAAGGGATTGGAACCTGACACCACATCATACATCATGGTACATCGTCGAACACCCAGGCTGTTAACCCGAAGCACAACTTGAATACGATGTTATAGGCTTCCCCGCGCGCTGTGTTCGCCGACTTGTCGAATAAACCATGAAGCCTGTCAGTCACATCGTATTTTCGTTGCCACCGATCGCTTTGTGGCCCCCGTTTTTCTTTACTATTTACCCGGCGAACACGATGTTTATCACTTGACCGCATTTCGGTGTCATTAAAGATACAGGACGGACACAGCGAATCTTACTGATACCGTACTATCGGACTAGCGAATCTGACTAGCGAAACACGCATGTGAATTGTTAATTGACAGGAATAGAAATATACGCTTCTCGGATGATAAGTTTTGACAGATTGCACGAAGTTGATTTTCTCGGTGAACGAGACACGATATTTCTGCTTCACGAAAATCTGCGGATCTGTATGCATTTATAGAAAGATTGAGTAGATGAAATTTAAAAATGTCGGGAAATTTAACAAAATTAAAAATGTCAATGTATGATTTCTATTCGAATCATTAAGGGAAGAAAGAGCACATTCAATTTGGTTTCTCTTTCTTGCAATCGATGCAGGCAATTTTGATTTTGCATAATGATCCGCAGTCTAGTTATCGCAGTATAAAATAATGAAATAATAAGAATTTTATAAATCTAAATGATCGCTAATCGATTTATGCAAGTGACCTTAGTCGTCTTATCGCAGACCGTATTCAAACGTACCAGCGAATGAACAACGTATTGTATAATAACCATAATCGATCGATAATAAAATCTGAACGAGCCGGGAACGCCGCGCTGCGTGATTATAAATTATACGATACAGCTTTTAACATTAACATTGATCGATAAAGAAGGACGCTTTTATCCAGCAGCGTTGGATATTTGAATTTCTTTGCTGCATCTCGTGTGCCTCAAAAAGCGCTGTACTTTTTACCGCAGGCATAGAATGATCTACGTTTCGATCCTCGGAAAGGGAGCATTTCTCAGCGGGATGAAAACTATAAAGAATTACGCTTCCATGACCAAGTTCAGAAAATGGCAAGACATATATATACATGTAAAGACGGGGCACCTAATTCACCAGGCGTACTTTTTCTCATTACTTAATTAATGACCACGATATTTCTGCCGCGGCGCGGTACGCTCTTCTCTTGCACCTACAAACTAAACTTCCGCAAAGATATCCGCGTGAATAATGGTTTCCGTTTCTTCCCGTACCGGGTAGTACTGTATCACAATAATACCTTTCTCCGGGCTAATAAAAGAAAACGTAACCGGCGAAGCCCGCGGCGGCTTTTATCTGCCGAATGAAAATACTCGGCGACTCCATATCATTCGATCAACAGCCCATTATTAATCAACGGAGGAAACGATTATTCTGGTTTTCCGCTCTCAAAAGAGATACCCACTTCGATACAATGAAAATATAAGAAGAAACTTCTGTTGCCTTTTCAATAAAAAAAGTTATGCCCTCAGCATTCCGTACATTAAATTGAACAAGCAGCTCATTACTGCGGCACAAAAATCACTAGTAATCACCCTAATACTGCGGTGTAAATGGCGACTACCATGAGAAACAAGGTTCACTTCAGCCTAACGTTTTAGGTTAGGTACCTGTTCGATATACGTAAGTAGGTAGGATTAGGTTTGGACAATGAAAATATAAGAAGAAATTTCCGTTGCCTTTTCAATAAAAAAATTATGCTCTTAGCATTCCGTACATTAAAGTGAAGAAGCAGCTCATTACTGCGGCACAAAAATCACTAGGAATATCCCTAATACTGCGGTGTAAATGGCGACTACCACGAGAAACGAGGTTCACGTCAGCCTAACGTTTTAGGTTAGATACCTGTTCGATATAGGTAAGTAGGTAGTATAAGGTTTGGACAATGAAACTATAAAAAGAAACTTCTATTGCCTTTTCAATAAAAAAAAGTTATGCCCTCAGCATTCCGTACATTAAAGTGAAGAAGCAGCTCATTACTGCGGCACAAAAATCACTAGGAATGTACCTAATACTGCGGTGTGAATGGCGACTACCATGAGAAACGAGGTTCACTTCAGCCTAACGTTTTAGGTTAGGTCCCTGTTCGATATACGTAAGTAAGTACAATTAGGTTTCGAGGTCAACCAATTTTTTGATCTAGTCCGAACACATGATTCTTCCATAAAATGCTTACACATATTATTATTTCATGACAAATTAGAAATAATATTATAATGAAGTACGATCGAAGCGCGATCCCGCAGGTAACTACATTTTACAAGTGAAACTCTGCAAGCACAGTTGAAAAGTGCGCAAACAAATTATGATCCGTATCGGACCGTTCTTCCTCTTCTGAGCGTCGGTATCAAACGCGTTAAGTATGATGCAAATAGCATCCCTAATGCTCGAAAGCACCTTAAAACGGTTTATTTGTACACATAATCTCACTATACTAGACGTGCTACTTACTCAAGATACTTATCGCCTCGCTGCCAACGATATTTATTGTATGAAATAACATGTTTCAGGCTGATATCGCGTCGTAGCATCAGAACCACACAGGACACAGCCAATTCAGAGCTACAAACAAACTTCGGAAAAAAGCGACGGTTCAACAGCCATCGGAGGAGAAAAATCGTAGCCATAATTATTCTCTGAAGAGGGTGAGGAAAGTCGCGGGACGGTTATTATCGTTTTGTCGAGGCGTTATCGACAAGATCGATCAGAGAAATGTAAAACCGTTCGGAACTCTGTTCGGGTCTGGTAGGATCCGTAACGCTAAGTGAAGGAGGGTGAAAAACAGTGGAAGACCCGTAACAGTTAACGCTTTCTGGGGATGGTCAGTATGTAACGCGAAAGAGGGCAGAGAAGGACCATGAGGGAATTTATGTTCGTATTTACGCCGGCTCGATAGCGCTCCCGGTGAAACACGCCTGGAGAATAGTTATTACGATTACTGTGCCGAAGGTCTCCCGTCTCCGTGAAGCAGATTTCGTCCTTTTCCCAGCTTCTCCTCGTCCTTGCACCCCTTCTTCGTCCTTTTTTCCCTCTTGCCCATCCTCTCTCGTGCTTCTTCTTCTTATTCTTCTCTTCTCGAAGCGATCTCCACTCTGTTCCACTCTGTTCCACTCTGTCCCACTCTGTCCCACTCTATCCCACTCTGTCCCGCTCCGTTCCACTCTGTTCCAGCCAGCTTCCCTTTTCCCATTATTTTGTTTCCCTCTTTCCGGTTGTTCAATTTTGTTTTTCATTCGCCGACGACACTCGTGGCCGCCAGAGTTTCCAGCTGGAAAAAATCTCGAGAGATTAGGGAGTGTGCAACAAATCTGACGTACAATTCCTGCCGCTGCAAAAAAAGAAGAAGGCCCCGGGGACCACGGTCTCTATTTATAATGTTAGCATAATTTATGCGCGCGCTGCTCTCATGTCGCGGCTCGAGGCTCTAATAGCTGATGCATTAACCCCGCTCGGACTTACAAAAACGCGTTTCAGCTCGCGGGACATTATACGAAATAGTCGCCTGCTATAATGCGTCCCCGCAGGAATAGAGCGCAACTTTTTCCCTCGTCCCGCTCGCAAACCGTTTATACAAAACGCTACCGGTGACGTATTGGAACGTAGGTGTTGGCACACTTATAGTGACCCGTGATAGAGCTGTTGCGTGAGAATGATTTCGAAGAAGGGTTCTGCGCCCTATTCCGGGCGAATTTATAAATAAAACGTGTCCAGAGTATTTCTGAAAGAACTAACAGAATACACTATTTTTGCAAAAAAATCGATTTTATTCGGAATGGAATTAAATATACATAGAATAAATTTCATTCCCGTGAATTTTTATTTGCTAGATACTGTACATGTTCGCTGATATAGTTGGAAATACAAATATAATTTTTTCAGTGGTTTATTATATTATTTTTCAAATATTGCGCTATTATCGAGGATCGTAAACGATATTTATTAATCGCGTTAAGCGAAAGTTGTTACGTTACATCATAATTCGTGGAATTTAAAGAAAATATAATGTTTTTACGATGCTATACGTTTAGGTTGAAAAAACGCCAAAAATAATGCATTAAAATATACACTGACTTCTTTATCTGTTTGTCACAAATAGACGTTTTTCAAGCGGATTAAAAACGCTTTACCTCTCCCGTTTGTTTGCCCGTATCGTGGCCTATTTGTTTTGTTTATAGACGCGTTAGGTTGAGTCGAATATTTATGTCCGTTTGTATAAATGTTCATGCGTACAATACATGTATTTTAACATATATCTGAGCTGGAATCTCAGCTAGAATCTTACGATATGCTTATCGTAGTATAATGTACGCTTATACCGACGATGAAGACAGTAATTACGCTGGATAGATAGTGTATTTAAAATGTGTGGATGAGTGCACGTCGGCAGCCATTATTCTTTGTAAAATATCTGCAAGTTCTAGACCGCAATCAAGTCGAGCTTGAAAACGACCGGCTCTAATGGAATTTTACGAGTTCCTCATTTTCGAGTCTTCAAGTTTTTTAATTTAGCATTTAATGCCCCCGGCAGTTATGCTCCGCTCACATCGATCATCTTAACTCATCGTTCTTGGACGGATTGACGCGATGAATAGGGATTTTCTTTCGACAAATTGCCGTTGTTTTCGCTGACTATGTCAAATGATTTCCCTGTCATCATAAATTATATTTCACACAGGAAAATAAACTTGATCTAATCGTACATTACAATTTAGAAATTATTCGTTCGCGATTAGAAACACATTTAAACACACAAATATATCCTGATCATTAATTTTTTAGTACTTTATTATTAGTTATTTATAGATTATTAACTTTAATTGATACATTTAAATTTTGTTACTCTTTCTCTTTCTCTTGCTTAAATGCTCGCTTCTGTCATAAATGCATAAAGATTTCCAGCGTAATTATAACAGCTGCTTACCGAAAGATTGATCAGCGACACCGTCGGCAATTAATTAGCCAGTTGCAGAGCGAGTTAACTGTTCGAGAGACAGCTGCGTAGAATGATGCAAATCGCGCGGTTTTTGTTTCTCTGGTTTCCGAGGGAATATAAAGACCGGTGGGCAGAAAGATTTGAAGAAAGAACGGGCCGCGTCATTTTCATTTCTCGGATCGCCGGTCATCTGCATAATACGTGGTCCGACCGTGGGCTCGCATTTTCGCATGGGACTCGGTGCAGGTGCAACGCAGAACCGAAGAAGAGATCGCGCGAACGTCCCTGATATTCGTAGCACGCTCTACTGTCCATTATCGTTGCCCGAACACGTTTTTCAACCTGCCAGCGCGGCTTTCTTATTTCCCTGCGAGCTCTCGTCGTATTTCACCGTCGTCGAAATAAACACTAATTTTAATGCACCTTCACGGTTTACGCATAATCGCTGCGACAATGGCGAATCCGCTTATGTTCGACACAACCATCTCGATTCCGATTTTTATTTGTACCACAGTTTTTATATTTGTAACGTTATTTGCCCAAAACTTGTTAATCGATCAATTTATTTCAGAATCCAAACCTTGCTTACAGTGTATAGAAATGTTCGAACTAGTTTCAAGCGGTTTTAATTCTTAAGTTAGTCAAATAGACATGAAATATCTAACACGTCCTGCCAGTACATAAATAAACGAAATTGTGAAATGACTGACAGGAAGAGAAATCTATTTAATAATCTATCGTCGCGCGTCGCTTTTGAGAAGAAATCAAATGGCTGTTCCACTTTGATTCTCAATAATCACTCTCGGACATCTTTTTAATAATTTCAAACTGTTGTCTTGCGCGAAGAACTGACAAAAACATGAATTTATTCATTCGTTTTCATTATTTCTTGTCCATAAACTGTTCGCAGTACGAATGTTCAGCATCGGAGACATATAGTGCGCGCAATTATACAAACACTGTCGAACAAAACGAGTATTACTTGAACGTTCGCCTTTCAGAAACACAGTACGCTAAACCGTGAGATCTATATCATTGGAATAATTACGATGCGGCGCACGCGTGAAAATAATCGGCAACAACTCTCGCAGTTTACTTGGCCCGCGAGGCAAACAAATGAGGAGGAAGCGGAGAAGGCTCGTATCTCGGGCTGCGTACATTTCCGGGGGGGGGGGGGGGGGGTATCGAATGCGTATCGGGAAGAATGTCTCAGGTGCGTCGCGGAGTAGATAGGTGCGCCGGTATAGTTTCCAGATGGCGTATAAAGTCGTATTATTGTCGAGATCACCTGTAGGCGGTGGCTGTTTCTCCAATACATCACCAAGGCTTTCGTATTGAAATGAGCGCGTAAGTCGGCGGTATCTTATCGACGACGTATACATCCGTAATGAAGGCTCGAGTCGCGAATATGCACGAGGGCACGAGTGCTTTTTCGTCGTGAGAATAAAAGCTCGCAATATACTTGTAAAGTAGACAACATCCGGTGGATCAACATAATAAAAGGCCGAAAGGGAGCCGAGATAAGAGGACGATAGGCGGGAGTTGGAAAATGATAGGAGGTCCAGAGGAGGAATCGTTCGCTATGGATTTTACGGATAGCAAGCTCACAGGTGGATTCTACACCCTCTCTTCTCCTCTATCTCCCTCTTTCTCTCTCGAGGCTTTTCTCTTAACGAGCAACGACTTGTCCTCGTTACCACGCTCGGAAAACACAGATCAAGGGAAAGGAAGACGGGGTAGGTTGTTTCTTTTGAACTCCAGCATTCCCCGAGACTTGTCAAGAATTAATTTCGTATAACGTGATTCTTCTTGAAGATCGTTGCTACAATCGCTGCCATATTGAATGCCCCCGGCGAAATGTAATACATACGTCAGGAATTATTCTGGCGACCGTTATTAACTCGGGGTATATTATCGATTTATACAAGGCGAGTCGGGAGGAACGGACCAAACTCCAGGAGTGGATTGTACACAGGAAAATAATGTAAAAAAACTCATATGTTCTTATTCCATATTCATTTTATTTGTTTTCTTTTAATTTGTATTTTTTCAGTCAGGAGAGCAACAGCCGCCCTTCGTAGATGAAGCCGAAAATGTTTGGAGGTCAAAAATAAGACTGTGATAAATTTTGTTTAATTGTAATCACTCTAGAAAATGAAGACAAATGAAAATCGGATAACAACGTATGAGTTTTTTTACATTATTTTCCTGTGTACAATCCACTCGTGGAGTTTGGTCCGTTCTTCCCGACTCGCCAGTTAGCTGACTTGTCTGTCATGGATTGGTAAAATGCAAAATCGGCAAGATATCAGAATTGTTAAAGAAATGAAGTTTCTCCTAACTTTTGTTTCTTAAAAATCCGCAGTCTAGTAACGAACGAAAGAGTCGTAAGTAGTCTTTTGTGCAAAATAGAAATTGTGCTGATCGATGGATACGAGAGCAACGTAGGCGTTCGTTGTCATTCTTGATCGCTTGATCCGTGTAGAAATCATTGAAATTTTTAAATAAATCATGAAAAGCGATTTTAATTAGTACATACCGCATATTTAATTCACTAATAAAATCATACGGTCATGGGACGTAAAAATAATACCAGCAATGAATCATTTTATATTGTACGGTCTCCATCGATAAGTAAAAGTGAATCGTAATTATACTGCCAGTAGTTTCGCGAATATTCTCGGGGAAGCAGTACGAACGCGAGCTGCCTCATTCTTATTCGTTACCTGTAATTTCAAGGAAATTCCATCACCGCTGCTCCAGTGGATGCATCGGGAACTCCACGCGGGAGATATCAACAAATTTCTTCTAACCGGGGAAGCGGAAATATAAAGCAATAAAGAAGGACGATGATGGGCAAGTAAAAAAATCTTTATCTCGGGGAAAGAAGTTAGCGAGCTGAGGAACAGTAGAAAGTTCGAGGAGGTCGCGTCGAAACACAGTAGCACGTAAGTTACACCATCTGGGGGATACAAACTTGAAGCGAGGCAGAATAAAGTGAAGGGCCGAGGTCGAAAAATGAGTTTGCGAAGACAGGCATCGCGGGGGATAACCATTGAAACCGTTAATCAACTTATTTATTACCATTAATTCCCCGTGTAGAGACACGATCGGATAGAGAATTTTGCGAACACACGCTCACGCGCGCACGCGCACATACTCGTACCCGTAGTTCGTGTTTCACGCAACCCGGTCGTTTAAAAACCAAGAAGGTACGCAGCACGGTTGTTACGAGTTGAATACCGAATGAACCTTTCGCCGAAGTTCCATGTTTTAGCGGATTCTTCCGAGGATCAGTCCGCCACGGTAAACATGCACGGTATTTGCAATGCGATAAAAACCGGCGAATTACAACGACTTCCAAAATTATTTCGATTTTTCGAAATCCAGGACGTTTCTCCGTCGATCCCGTTGGGGACCGAAATCGTTTCTTTCAAACGTCTGGAAATAAGGGAGAATTGCATTATATCGTTCACCGAATGGAAGTGCAGCTTCTTCTTTCGTCGTTCATTAATGACTTTTATCGAAATCACTGTATCGTAATCAACACGCTTCATCAATGAAGAAAATTAATTTTTTGCTGAATAATGCCTTCAACTATATTTTTATTAAACAGCAGATAATGCAATCCTTGATTCATTCAATTTTCCAACCACCGAACTTTATTATATTAGAAACTCTTTTATGCAAGATTTATGAAACATTAAAGACTACATTATTACCGATAGACTGCGGATTTTATGCATTTGCATTAAAACAAGGTAGATGAGATTCGACTGGTGGAGAAGATAAATTAATAAAGATTGATAAGGAGAATCATTTTTCAATCTATTAACCCTCAGCACTCGAATGGCGACTCAGAGTCACCATTAAAAAGTTGTTGTACCATTATTCAAGATAATGTTTACATTATCAAGTACATTGGGATCTAACCAATTACTAATCATTTAAGTAGTGCACGAGCTATTGTATCAATTTCATATTCATAAAATGAAAAAAATCATATAGAATGGAATTATTCTAGGTCGAAAGAAATGTTTGATTTTCAAGTTAAAATGGCTCCGAGTGCAAAGGGTTAAAATTATGTCGAAGAAAGACAGAACTGAAGATTTTTATTCTGCCTGAAGATCCCCAATGTAATGATCAGCAACACGGTGTTATTGGATTAGCGATGTGCACGCAACTGCGCCGAGCGATCCGACAGATATAACGTCTCGGTATCCATGTTAATTTGGTGTAATATCATTATGCGGCCACAGAATCGCGTATACGAGACGTCGGTTGATAGAGACTTGCATAATTGAGATGCATCGCCCGGAGTAGGTTTTACGGTTCAGGCAGCTGCGAGTTTCTCATTATCGAGATTCGCGAGCCAAAACTGTCTGACGTTACGATTTAAGCCTGTGTGCAATACTATCTCCGGCGACTTCTTCAAGAATGATTTATTCCTCGCGGATATATCGACATTGCGCCTAACACGTCGCTACGAAATATATATTACCACCACCATAAATCACTATGCCGGTGCGTATAATACATGAACGCATACCCGAATGCACCGCGTTTATGCACCGAGGGTGAACAGGGAGGAACATACGAGCTCTAATAATGCCGAGTAAAAAACCGCGATCAGTCTCCCAGATTTATCCATCGTTTATTGAAAATTATTTTGGTCATTGCAGCCCGGACGTTTATCCGTCAAAATATCAATAATTTAAAGCATCGAGGACCAACGAGGATTCATGATCGGTTGATTATGCGCTCGCTGAACCGACGAAATATTTTAGTAGGATCGCTGACGATTAATCGGTTTGGCCATACCAAACAGACACCTCGCGAAGTACTTGTGTCTGCGGATGGATATTCCAAATTGGATAGTTGAAATTTTTAGTATCGCGGTGGTAATAATTGTTTGTTTGATATTAGACTAGACTGCGGGGTGCGTGCACTTATGACGAAAATTAACAGAAGAAATTATAAACTGCGAACACATTGAACGATCAAATCCTGTTTATAGTGTGTAAAATAGTTTCGAGCAGATGGTTTTTATTTTTAACCCTTATAGTGTGGTCATGAAATAAATAATGAAATTTTATTAGAAAATTTAATTTATTGCATTTTGTGACTGTTCCTGCACGGGAACTTTATACGCATGCAGGTACAAAATCGCAATGTTCCCACTCGAACCAACATGCTCAGAGTCTTCAGTATTGTCTACTTAATTCACTATAGAACATTTGAAATTTAAGTTCCCAATTGGAAACGGAATGGAATAGAAGGTTAATTTATAAAAAAGTTGTTTCAACGTTCATTTCTGAACTATTCTACAAAACTATAAAATAAATGTTACATTTAATTTATCTATAAAGCATTGAATTGCAGTACAGTTTCCCAATCTCATTACGCGATGCCATATAATCCGAAAATTTGTCGAACCCTAATGAACAAACAAAATGTCCGCGCTGAAAAGCCGCTTTATATTCGCCATACATTCCAATAACAGAGTGGCAACAAGCCGAGAGGACGTCTCAGCTCGTCGGCTGCGCTCATCAGCGTCCTAATAACGTTTTCAAAATCTCGCGGCCTCTAATTTAACCGCTCGAGCGTCCCCGTGGCTGCACGCGTGACAAATGCGCGCCGCAATTCCAAACTAACAAAGCATCGCGCGTAATAAACATTACGGCGACCTTCCATGCGCGAAATTCACGGTGAACGGGCCGGATTACAAGAAATAAAGCATGCTGGTGCCGCGATACGCCGACGCGATAATCAGAGTGACGTTGTGTCCGCGTTCTTTTTAACGTTTTCCAGTTTCACAGCCGAAGGAAAGGAAGGCTGGACCGGGTGGGGCGAGACGCGAATTTTCAACGTTTGCACGATTTTATGCGGGCTCGCTGCTCGATTCTTCCCGAAAATCGGTCGGAAATCGGTTGAAAAAATTCCCTACAATCTTACAAACAAATCTTCATTAACTTCTTGTACCGTAATATCAAGCATGATTTCTGAACTCTATTTTAATCAATATTTAACCATCGGAGAATAAGCGAATATACAACAAATATATTTTTTTTCCTAGTAAATTGTGAACATCAAAGAAATTCCAATCGTTGCAATTGCAACAAGTCCTTTACAGACAATTTTTAGAATTTTCGATGAGAAACGTGTCCTTAGCTTTTCACCTCGTACATCGTTGCAAATATCTGGGAAAGAATGAATGTCTGTTGAAAAATGAAAATTATCATAGATCAAATGCTTACAATTTTTCGAGAATCGAGCATTCAAATGCTTCTTGGATTCAGGTACAAAAGGAATTTTATCCAGCCATTTTAACAACGAAAATAAATCAGGTCAACCGTGTACAGTTACGGCAATGATGTGATCGTGTTGACGAAGATTAGGACATCTCCGAAGATACTTCCTGAAAACATTATAAAAAGACACTTGTACAGATTCTGAACTGATAAATCCAGATTTGGACCATTGTGCGTCGAGTCGGAATCGCGAACCGGTTCGGCAGCTTCCGAATCGATGGTGTTTAACGTCGGCCACTGTCGATGATAATTTATTATTACGACCGGCGCGCAGCTATTGTGCGTAATCTGCGTCACGTTTTACAATTTGCCGACTTCCGCGCGGTTCCCCCATTCACAATCAAAACCGTGCCCATTCCCTGTAGCCGTTTTCCAACCGGGATACCGAGATCCCGACGCCGTTATTTGTACATACTCGTACACGTTGAGGCTCGTCGCCAACAAACATGGCGACCGCATAAATGCGCGAGCCCTTTAATTACGCTTTCATCTGATGCATGGACGTTGCACCGATGTGTTGCAGCGGACCCGCGAACACGATGCTCGATCGGTACCTTGAAATTGATCAACGTGTCCGACTGAAATAAGGAAATGCTTCGACGATGATGTTGGCCGGGACTGTGCACCGGCCCCCGATTTAGATCCTCGACGATGATTATAGTTATTGACCGGAAAATGAGTCGATACGATCTAAACCGGTACGCCTAGTGAGCAGCGCGCGGCCGATCGATGGCTAACGAAGCTGCAGTTGCTCCTCTGACGCTGTAATCTAACTAGGATGATACCGACAGCGTCACTGCGTCGAATCAAATTTTGTAATTAACGAAAGTGACAAGGTTTATGGAGCTCCAGGAACGCAGATGATATTAGCCGCACGTAACACTGCGCCGGTTTTAATTGATCTTTTTACTGTCAGCAAAATTAATATTTCGAGTTTCATTACGACTCCTTTAAAATCTTATGTTAATCGGTCAAGTAGTTTTCGGTTTATGTGATTTGAAGAAGTTGCGATCTATGTAGAGATAGATTCGATAATTTAGAATATCTAATAAGTAGAGTACAAAAATGAGTAGGTACAATTTAAAATAGAATAAAGATTAAGAGAATTTGGAAACATAAATTTACTGTTTTCAACATATTATTATTTTAAAAATCTAATAATTCAAATTTGGTGAAACGAAGGATTGTAAAACCAGGAACGCAGATAATATTAGCGGTACGTCACACTGCGCCGGTTTTAATTGATTTTTTTACTGTCAGCAAAATTAATATTTCGAGTTTCATTACGACACCATCAAAATCTTATGTTAATCGGTCAAGTAGTTTTCGGTTTATGTGATTTGAAGAAGTTGCGATCTATGTAGAGATAGATTCGATAATTTAGAATATCTAATAAGTAGAGTACAAAAATGAGTAGGTACAATTTAAAATAGAATAAAGATTAAGAGAATTTGGAAACATAAATTTACTGTTTTCAACATATTATTATTTTAAAAATCTAATAATTCAAATTTGGTGAAACGAAGGATTGTAAAACCAGGAACGCAGATAATATTAGCGGTACGTCACACTGCGCCGGTTTTAATTGATTTTTTTACTGTCAGCAAAATTAATATTTCGAGTTTCATTACGACTCCTTCAAAATCTTATGTTAATCGGTCAAGTAGTTTTCGGTTTATGTGATTTGAAGAAGTTGCGATCTATGTAGAGATAGATTCGATAATTTAGAATATCTAATAAGTAGAGTACAAAAATGGGTAGGTACAATTTGAAATAAAATACAGATTAAGAGAATTTGGAAACACGAATTTACTGTTTTCAACATACTATTATTTTACAAATCTAATAATACAAAATTGGAGAAATGGAGGATTGTAAAACCAGGAACATAGATGATATTAGCGGTACGTCACATTACGCCGGTTTTAATTGATTTCTTTATTGTCAGTAAAATTAATATTTCGAGTTTCATTACGACACCTTCAAAATCTGATGTTAATCGGTCAAATAGTTTTCGGTTCATGTAATTTGAAGAAGTTGCGATCTATGTAGAGATAGATTCGACAATTTAGAATATCTAATAAGTAGACTACGAAGTTTATGCAATTACGGCAAAAATGGGTAGGTACAGTTTAAAATAGAATACAGATAAAGAGAATTTAGAAACATCAATTTTTAAAAACATCGATTTTATGCAATTACGGCAAAAATGGGTAGGTACAGTTTAAAATAGAATACAGATTAAGAGAATTTGGAAACATGAATTCACTGTTTCCAACATATTATTACTTTACAAATCTAAAATAGAAGATTGTAAAACCGAGTCCGATTCTGTGCCACGTGGCTGAACAAATAAAGATTATTACTATTAATTACTATAATTTATCTGTCAAGTGAACGCCCAAAAGGGACATTAAGATTCCAAATTTCTTTCAACATTCAGGTTGACCAATTTCGCTGGTGAGTTAAACCGAATGTGTTTTCGCGTCGAAAAAATCGCACAAAAAGTATAGCAGTGTTCCAATAAAATATACGACGTCCTGACACATGTTCGGCGAGTCCACTTGGCGTCGAAACGCCACGCCAGGCAACGAGTAAAATTTTCACCGGACGCGATACTGTCCGCGATTTCTCGGTGGCCGATACATTCGAATGTCCTCGAAGAGGATGATATACGACACCGGTAATGCATTCCGACAATGGAACGCCGTGTCAGTCGTAACGTGGAAACATTACTGGACGATACATAAGTCATTCCAGAAGTTTATATGAGATTCAGGAAGCCCGGTACGGTCGGATTAAGCAGGAACACCGGGGACATCCGGTAACGACGCTCTGATCCGCGGGTTTCGAGCCACGATGCCGCCACCCTGGCGAAAGTAATTTCGGGATTTCAAATAATGTATGGCGGTGATCCCTGCGATCTGTGTCGGTGCAGACAATCGATCGACAGAACCGTGAACTATGAAACAAGAACAGCACTTTACCGCAAATTGTGAGACCGCAGACTTGTTAGAAATTGCGGCCGCGTAGTTGTTGTCGCTCCGATATAAGTTAGCTCCAGGGCAATCTGTTAACGTACCTGCTATTCCGAATTGATAACCTCGAAACTTTTTAATTACACTGGGCATCGTAATCAATGCGGTCTATTGGGGCACGTAGTCATCTTTTTCGATTCGCTTTCTCGTAATCTGGTTTCACCTAATTCAGTGGCATTGCCTCTGAAGGGATTTACTTTTTTCTTTTTAGAAATGGAAAGGTATGGCCAATTAATTTGATACTTGCTACACGGGTTTATTCAGGGGCCGGTTTTAGCCAGCGCGGGGCCTGTAGCAAATGTTACCAGGAGACTCTAGGTTTTGTATGATAACAAAATAAAACGTAATGAATGACCGTCCTTTTTTTTACCAAAAATATCTGTTAACGGTAGCCAGGGCTGTTACACAATTTTACAAGCTAAACATTTTGAAATTTTTGCTATTCTGTTATTCTGTGAAAGTTTTCAGTTCGGTTTCTCTAATTCCTTACCCTCGAATTGACCTAAAGTCAAAAATTTTAATGAGGTTTTCTTTTATATTGAGACAATTATTGAAAATGTTTCGTTTTGCATGAAGATCCGCAGTCTATTCATAATAAACGATAATATTTTTACAATCCCGCGATGCCTGTACTATTTCTTTTGGAACCAACCGAGCAGTGTAACTTTTATTTCAGAAAAAGCAAAGTGCTAAGAAATTGTTCCGTGAAGATGAGACTGCGATATTTCGTGTGAACCTTCGCGGCGCGGAAATCACGCGTGGCAACATTTGCGCGTTATGCACAATTGACACGTGATCAGATCGTGACATCGAATCAGTGTTCAAGTATCAGCGTGTCCCTCATTATGGGAACAGCGTGTTTACAGTGACGGACAGGGGTCGAGGAACATTACGATTCGGTAGGTGATCGTATAACGATAAATGTCAGAGTGGAACGGCTCCGGGCAACAATCAACACGATCTCTGCTCGCCGAGCGGTCGCCACAGGCACAAAAGAAATCGAAATAACCACCTTGCGAATAAATGCCTCTTCACGCGGCGATTATGCTTTTTGCGGCGTCTCCGTCATTTATTACGGGTTACACGAGTATCACGTTCTACTAGCCTTTTGTGGGCCAACAAGAGAGCCCAACGCCGCTGTACGCTCGCGAATTTCTGCAACGTGTCGTTGAAACAAATGAGCCCAGTCGTGTATTAATATCAGGGACATTTGAAGCTGTACTTCACAGCTATTCTTCATCGCCGGTTGCTCGGGTGACAACAATGAGCTCCTTTCGTGTCGCACGCGAGAGGATACTTACATTCCTCAAACATCGGTCAGACTTTATTTTTTCGGGCTGCACTTGCGGTCAGTGACATCTTATTAGATACCCTGCCATTTTGTTTTGCTTTTCACGCGGGTACTCGCGTTTTGGAAGTGACTATTCATGATCGCCATTAGCTCATTAACCCTTCGCAAAGGGTTGTAGTAAATGAATTAATCCTCATCCGTCCCACGTGTCAATTTAACCTCGTGTTATTTGTAGGTAAATTTGCCCGAAACTTCGTGACTTTTATTATTTTAATGTCAAAATATCACCGAAAACGTAAGATGTGAATGTCAATTCATCAATTTGAAGAAAAGTACATCGAAAAATTGCAATTTACCTTGTTATTTCATCGATCTTTTATGCACGAGGGTTATCGCTAGAACTACGTACCCGGTCAAAATGGCGGATTTCAGATTTATTTCCAATTGTTGAAGTTGTAGAAATATTTTCTTGCAAAATTGTTCGGTACACATACACCCCCGCGCAAAAGTAAGTGAACAATACGTTTAATTTTTTATACGGTCTACTTTACACAGTACCAGAGAATATATATTTTAATAATAATTATGTGAGTTTCGTATTTCGAAATGATCTTTTTTCAACCCTTATGTTGTTAACCGAGTACCAACTTTAAATATCTGTTTAAACCTTCTCTAATGCTCTTGTCGATAAATAAAAAAATTATTTTCACGTTTATGATATATACAGTCCCGCTCAAAATTATGTGGACGGTACGTTTAATTTTTTATGCGATATAGTTTACGCAGTACTTGAGAATATATATTTTAATAATAATTATGTGAGTTTCGTATTTCGAAATTATCTTTTTTCAACCCTTATGTTGTTAACCGAGTACCAACTTTAAATATCTGTTTAAATCTTCTCTAATGCTCTTGTTGATAAATAAAAAAATTATTTTTATGTCTATGATATATACAGCCCCACTCAAAAGTAAGTGAACAATACGTTTAATTTTTTATGCGGTCTAGTTTCCACAGTACCAGAGAATATATATTTTAACCCTTAGCACTCGAGTGACGCCTCTGAGGCGCCATTAATAATTGCTGTAGTTCTATTTAAAATATTGTTTACGTTATTAGATCTGTCGGTATCGAATCAATTATTCAACATTTAAGAATTGTATGAGGTATTACATCAATTTCATATCCACCAAATTTAAAAAATCATACAGAATGTATACAGAGTGCATTGGGTTAATAATAATTATGTGAGTTTCGTATTTCGAAATATTCTTTTTTCAACCCTTATGTCGTCAACCGGGTACCCACTTTAAATATCTGTTTAAATCTTCTCTAATGCTCTTGTCGATAAATAAAAAAATTATTTTCACGTTTATGATATATACAGTCCCGCTCAAAATTATGTGGACGACTTAAAATTCGCTTAAAATTTTGTATGCGGTCTAGTGTATCTAGTTAATAATAAATTCATTGGATATCTCACCAATAATTATTATTATTGTCTTGAGAAGACAGCAAACCACGCTAATGGATAATTATAGATTGAAACAGTATTAGCCCTGCCGAGGAAACTTTTATTTATTCAAGACATTGTAATAATTAAATTATAAAATTTGGTACTATTAAATTTAAATTATACTTGCAACAAAGTGTGCACATATATTTGAGCGGGGTGTACATATACAGCACAGATAATTGTATACAGCAGTCCCGATTAGGGCTTGGTAGTTCCAGGATGAAAATCGTGTATTTCGAATTTTGCTATGTTGATGATTCATGACACGATGGTTCGGGAAAGTTAATCCAGCTGGGCGAATCGGACGGCGATCGTCGGGAGTTGTGCACAGAGGTGAGACTATTGGCACGTAACCGAGTCCGGCACCGTGGGTGGGGAAACGGCAGTGCAACGGGTTAAAAGCTGAGTACTCAAGACGTCATTTAGTTGGACATTCCTCTTAGGGTCTTAGGGTCTCGCCGTCTCGGCGTGTATCTCTTCCGCTTCGAGGCATCGCGTCACGATAACCCGCGGTGCCAGCAACTGCGAGAAGTTTCATTTTAGGATTACGAGTGCTCGCTCCCTCTCCACCCTCTCTATCTCTCTCTCTTTCTCTCTCCCACTACGTAGTAAAGGCCCCGACCGGTCGATTCGCAGTCGGGAGACCTCGTATTACAAGACGAGACGGGCATCGTAATGAGGGATGAGAATTACAGGTCCAGAACCTCAGTGTGGTTCGCCGCAAAACTCTGTCCTGTCGTTGCCCAACGTTGCTCAACGACCGCCGGCAATCATTGGCCCCGTTCAAGTAGGAAAAAGTTTTACGAGCCGGCTACGGTTACCTATATTTTCAATTCTCTTCTTTGCCCGTGCTCCCTCCAATCCGCTTTGATTAGAACCACGCGGAGCGCTGCGATTCGAGCCGGAAAATTTTTGGGAAAGTCGTATAAACGTCTCCAGCGAATAATTCCATGTTTTAATAACTCGATAAAAAACAGACCGAAGTGAAAACTTCTATGGCGATTGCACACCATTCTGTTCCATGCTCCCTCGAGTTTATCCGAACAACGTTTCACCTTGGAGCGTGACGGATCAGACTCGTTCAGAAGAAATTTTCGCGTCAATGAAGAATGTTTGTTTGAGGGGATATGTGACTAAATTAAGTAGGGTGTCTGTTGAAATTAGTGTTCGCGTAATACGAATTGTGTTCATTCTTTGGCCGAATATCATGAATATTAAGCAAAGAAGTAACAAAATCTTGTGGTCAACATTCCGCTGGTGTACGCACACTTCCGAGCAAGCGTGTATGAAACAATGAAACCGTTTTATTGTAACTTGGTCAAGAAGAAGGGGACACGCCATTAACTATGAACCGAGCGGACATGATAGAGGTAACTGGCCACAGGTTAGGATTCGGTTCAATCGTCCGATAAGACTTTCTTCGTTTAATTATTGTTTCGTTTCCTCGGTTGAACCGGGGTCCGGCTAAGTACAATCTCCCGGTTGTACTTAGGTTATGGGGTCCAGGATGTTCATCTGCGGAGCATGTTCTCGAGTTTCATCTAAGCTTAATAGGACAAGATCGCTAATGGATAAGATCGTCCAAGCGTCCGCTAACGGCCTCCGTATAAGTCGCCTCTCCGAGATTTCAAGGCCCGAGTCACGTTCCTTAATTGTTTTAGCACAATCAGTTACAGTTCGTTGGCTGGTAATTACACGAGGCGTTCTCACCTCGAACGACGCTCTTACCGAAACACGTAACCCTTTTTTGCTAAGGAGACACCGTAGCCGTTCCGACAACGAGAAACGATGACACCTTGGTGCATCTCCGCGCATGGGACGGCTGCGGAACCACCGCGTGCATTCTTGCGAGCCACCGAGAGTAAACATCCGATGCCGCAGTAAAATTGAAGGAGGAACTTCGGGGGAGGTTGGCCGATGCTCGGAGGTTGACGCTTTGGCCATTTCAAAGGGAAGAGAAATCGATTCCGGCGACCTTTGCCCACCTCCTCGAGGTAAAAGGTGAACGTGACCCCCCATGACTGGTCGCTTCTTCTACAGATATCAGAAAAAGGTATTACGATCCCTCGATTGGGTCCGATTGGCCTTTTCATGGGTCACTCTATTCGTTCACGATTAAGGGGTTGGGATGATTTAAGGTTAATTTCCAACGGATTACTCCTGACCTCTATCTCCCTAACTCTTTCTCTTTTACTTTCTCTTCTTCTCTACCTATCCGACTCTCTGTCTCTTCTTTTCATTAGACACTTTTTCTCTTAATACTCGGTGAATATTTCACCGGGACGCTTGTATTGCTATCCCCAGCCGTTGCCCATAGCGAGTCAAGGGTCGAGCTCTGCCGGATTTGTTGTAATATTAAATTTTTAATAAACGCCCGACGAGAACTTCGGCTTGGCGGAGGAGGGGTGGGGAGAACAGCATCGAACAAAAAACGGTCGATGAATGAGGTGACAATTTTCACCAGAAATTTCATTTCACCGTCCGTTCCTCCTGTAATTACAACTCTTGTGCAACCGTGCTGCGTCTGGATGCTTAGCGATTTAGTAGGTTGACTAGGGCTTATGTCGGCCATTGGACATAATAGAGAATTAATTAAATTCTCGACGTATACGATCATTTCGCAGCGTGACATTTGGATATTGATTTTCACGTAGTTAATTATTAGACTGCGGATTTTGTTCAGTTGCGAAAAATAGTGAGCGGATCGAGTGCAATACAGCGAAAATATTTAAAGAATACGAAGGTACAAAAATATTAATCGTATTTAAATATATTGTTTCAAATTTTACCTACCTACCAACGGCGGAGTCTGGGTCTATTTTGAACCAGAGTAACAGACAGCTGCTGCGTTCGGTTTAACAGAATGTGCCTACAGGAATCGTCAAAAATATGTTTGAAACAATTGATGAATAAATTATGTATAAATATGAGAATTTGACAACGACTAAATTACTTTGGGTTTGTAGAATTCGATTGTTCGGCGGTCAATGCATTAATTTAGCCTGCGCGTTAAAATGAAATGTCCCACCTCGAATTGGAAAAAAATTGCACAGATTTCTTAAGCAAGATATTCATAGGATCGCGAGACGAACAAAAGCTATTTTCGGATAAATATGGAAGGCTCGAAGCCCATTATTATTCCATTGAAATAACTATAGAAATGTTTCCGCATAATTTCATCGGAGAGAAGTTATTTCTGCAGCTTATCATAGGCGACGTATTATGTATTAGCAGGCCGCCTATTTCGGGAAGCAGCATTTTATTATTCAATTATCGACCGCACGCTATACCGTCGTTACTTATACTACCTGATACATATAGACGGGGTCTCTCACATATTTTTTCGGGAAATTTCTGGAAAATCCATTGGCCATTACATCGAGCCGGCCAGCATCAATATTCACCTGGCGGAAATAATAGGCGGCCGGTAAGATCTGTTTTATAGACTCGCGATAAATCTTTTATATTGATCAATATGGTCCAGTCCGGTCTACCATTAAATAACAATATTTACGATCAGGTGTTTCCTGGCAATAAAGATTAAACAATCGGGAATCGGTAGATCGAGGAGGCCTTTATCTCGCTCGGATTTCAAAAGCGCAGAGAGATCGTTCGCGGCCTCGTGTCCCCGGTATTAATGCACGCGCAGATAGGTATATAATCTATAAATCCAACGTGTTTAATGAATTTTTCGCTAATATCACCGATTCAATCTACAAATGGAGCCGCGCGCGCGGTCCGTTTTGTCGGTGCTCGCGAGTCGAATTTATAACTCGCCAGCGAAGCTTTGACGTATCGCACTGCATTCGATGTTTGCTCGCCCGTTCCTGAATATGCGACCAAACACAGGCGTTCGCCAAAACTGCACACGATTACTCGGCTATTCACTGCTCAGCCCGCAAACGCCCGGACTTGTCACAAACTAGTTAATATAAGGTAGACATATAATTCGTCGAAACGAATTCCTAATTATTTGAATTGTGATTTCGCTGTACGCTCGATTACGGGAACGCGCGCACTGTAGAACTTAATTAGACGATTCCCGTCAGCGAAAAATGCTGAATAGTTTATCACTAGACTGCGGACCTTTGTGCGAAATAAAAATTGTCTCCATCGAATTGCAAGAAATAGAAACTAAATTCAATGTTATTCCTTCCCTCAATGAATTTAATAGAGGAGAAACCGTACATTGACGTATTCAATTTTTAAAATTTTTCAACAATTTTGAATTTGCAGCCTATTTATTACTCTCATAATTAATCGGTTGACCATTCTCAAGAAAAACGTCACAACTCGGAATTTTTCAGTTTTCGTTTTACTGCCAGGGTATTAATAAATACATTTTTATCGGAATACGTACTTATAAAACTAACTAGCAGTTTTTAGTTGTAGCTACAGCTAGTTGAACTATCGAAGAAAGTTTTTCCCGTGCGTGAGCGATATCTGGTAGACTATTATTTGTGGCTTTGTCTCTTTTATCAAAATATGTCACCGATGCTCGAATCCGTTTAGATAATTTTCTATGAATATCTATTGAATACTTTTTTCAAGTAGCTCTTCGATAACTAATTGCGTAATATTGAACATGGTAACGTCAGTTATGTAAATACATGTTATGTGGGTCACTACAAGCATGTTTATTGCAGGTTTTATTGCCGGTGTGTTGTGTCGGGTGTAAAACGGGTTATACCAAGCATAAAAATGATTCATGTTTTTCTTAGTACTCATTAAAGCTAGAGGAGACCGCAGAGGGTATGAAACTTAATTCAAGCTTTGTTAATTCCCTTCTACCCACGACGCCGAGAATCCCCGATTCTATTAACAATTATAATGAAAGATTCGTGAGAAGATCGTCTGCAATAACAACGAGCCGTTAAACCGATAAGATCGGACACTGAACACGAAAGAATGGTATTGGAAGTACCGATAAAAGTGTGATTTTTATTCGATCGTGTCGGTCCGGACGTATTAGGATGCAGCTTCTCATTCGTTTGAATATATTCGAAGGGAGTAATATAAACGCGATACGATCGTAGACCGCCGGAGTAGAGATCCCTAGATCGTGGACACTTCCCGACCATCGTTCGCTGACTCCGTTACACCGTAATCCTTGATGGTTTCGTTGTATCGGGTATCGTTACATTCGTTAATTGCGTGGAACTGTACTCGATCGTGCTCGAAGGTTTTCGGGAACATGGCAATGAAGCGGGGACATAGTAATATATTTTCTTTCACTGCTTGCGTGGGAGATCGTGTGGACAAATTCGAGAATAAACACTCCGAAATAAAAATGCGATTCGCCCCACTAGCGGGCGAAGTTGATTTGTATTGATGAGCTAATGACATTCATGAAAATTATTTTGTTTATTTCGCCACTGAACGTGTAATTCGTACAAAGTTAATTATAATTTTCGGTCTGCGAAAAAATTATTCTTCCTAAATTGCAAAGCGAGGTCAAAGTTACTCTGTGAAATTTTTATAAAAGTCCAACGGCTACGTTGAAATTCGTTTAAGACGAAAATACAATATACTATACGAAGTCTGTACAATATAATACAGTACAATACATGCGAAACAAAGAATAAAACCATGTTTAATGTAATTTTCTAATTTTAATACACCGTGCTGTATGTAGATGCACTTTAGACTTCTTTCGAATGTTTTATCCATATTCAATGTTTCAAATGCTTTTTAGAAACAGCAATTTTTACCTTTAATTCAACGACCTTTTAGTAACCGCAAACCCTTTTCAAAAAGATACGTCTGAGCGAGGAGCCGCTGATATTTTGCCACACACTGGATCAATAGAATTTTAGCTCGTTTTGGTCGACCGGAAACGGGGTGTCTCCAAACTGCCTTCGTTATTTTTAATAATTCAAGCGTGTTGCCATATGCCGAGAAACATCATCGAACTCGTAATTACGCTCGCACGAAACTTTGCATTCGGCACGAGAAGATTGAAACTTTTCAAATTCTTTCATCCGTGCTCTACAACTATCAACACTGAAAAATATTTCGAAAAAACCGGGTTTGTTGTATTTCACGAATTACTGTCAGTATTGTATTACGAGATTCAGGCTAAAATGTTTCCGTTCTATAAGAAATTTGATATTGAACTTCAAGCTGCACGCGCGAGTTTGTGAACTCTACAATGGAGGTGCTTTTTAAACCGGAATGGATCGAATCGACACAGCTATTGTTTTATTTGAATGTAGTCAAACTATAAAAATAGTAAGACTGTAAAATCATGTAATATCATGGTTTCGTTAATTAAACAGCGTTACAAAATTCTGACAATAAAATTTCGAAAGATCCCGAAGATGTGACGAGAGAAAATGTTTAAATGTAATGTCGCCTGAGTAATAACGAGAATATTCTCGATCAAAATAATGCCCAGTAAAAATCTGCCCGTTTATTTACCCCTTTCCGGTCGGTTTATATTTTTCGAGATATTGGCAAATATATAAAACGGCGCGGGAACGGAGGGTCTCCTAAAAGATAATGACGCGGCAACCCGAGAGTCATGTTAACGTGGCAGATTCGCCTTATCGAGCGAAATAACTCCTACTCAATTGAGTAGGATAAATTTATCGTTCTACCCATTTATTACGTCTTCTTCGGTAGGTAGAAGCGCACCGAAGTATATTCACCATAGGGAAAGCATTTGCCATGGTGCTGCAGAGGAGGACGTACGGGAAAATGAAGAAGTACGTGCCCGACGCAAAGATTTCCACGGGATAAAGCTGATGCTGTTCTTTCACCCAATATCTTCTTCCTTCGGTGTTTACAATATTTCCGAGATTAAATCTAATTTCCCTCTGTTTCCATAAAATATCTATTCAGTTTCACCCGTTGGAACTTATTTTTAACAGTGGATGGAAATTTCTGGACGAGTCAAGATCACTTGTATCTGACTTTCACAATTATTAAAACTATACAAATATTTTCATGAGAAATTCCATAATCAACTTTTTTTTTATTAAAGCCTGTATTAGGATAGAAATCACATTTACAATTTACAGATATTCTTTACATCATTCATTGTTTCATTTAATCCATAGTTACTAAATATTGCAACTTTTAATTCCATTTACTGTTCTACCGCATTTAACATTTTGCACGAATTAATCCTCATACATTTCTCAAAATCAACGTTTACCCGTTTTCTGTTTTCAGATACCGTGAAATATTTGATTTCCCCTTTTTTGTAAGATTTACTTCTGCATTTATAATTCAAGAGTATCGTTGATAAAAAAGGTGAGATTGTAATTAAAACACAATTTGTTAAATTGTCAGACGAAATGAATTATAAAATGTTTCACACTTAAAGTGTTATTTCTATTAATTCTCACAGAATAGTGACAGTTCTTTGAAAACATTCTGAAACTCGTCGCAATATGTCGTTCAACTTATATTTATTGAAAAGCTGTGCTACGTACGTTCCACCCTCGCCACTAACTTAAATATTTTCTCTAAGAGCAAACATTCCTCAAAACTTTCTGCGCGAAATCATGCATGAATCGCGTCTGGTTATCGAACTTGAATCGAAGTAAGAACGTTTCTACGGAGTACCATTGGTGGAGTACACAGTTATGTTACCGCTGTTTGCACGAACTGTTCGATAAATATTCGTTCGCTGATGAACGTGTAATTACACAAGAATTTTCAGTTCATTACATATAACAATTCCGATGTCAGTTTAAACAGTGAAATTGCTTCTCAACGAATGCACAATCACATGAAAAAGACAACACGATGAATTTTGTAACGGCCATTAAGGCTATCGAAATCCCATTCGTTCGATTAATTTTAAACAATGGTGTTACTGCTGTGTGGATGGAGCAATCAGTGAATATTAATTTATAGGAGGAATTAATTTCAAACGTTGAAATTACTTTCCGTCTGTTATGCGCGGAGTATCCAGAAAGTTACTGGACAGTTAAAAATTCGTTTTTGTTGCCAAACAAATATACAACATAAATTTGAACTTTCAAAAAATAAAAGGGTCATTTATTGGCCGCCCTAAATTATACATATATCAAAATTAACACGAAATATACACTCTTTGTGAATGTCCCTACACGAAGATATCAAAAACCAGTTGCAGTCCCTACACAAAAAAATCTACAAACAGTTGCAGCCTCTACAAAAAGCAATTCCGCACAAAAACGAGTTACATTCCTTCTGCGCCCACTCGGAAGCGATTTACGATCGCAAACGACAATTCCTAAAAAAATTAATATAAGCTGCAGCATCGAATGCATGAGATGCTACGCATCCGGTATTGGAAGATCGGCGGAATTCCTTCGAATGCTTGAACGGGGCGTCGTCGATTGAAGAAGTGGAGGAGGCGCGAGCCCCGCGCCGACTAAGTAAAGAGATAGAGTGGGTCTACTCAAGACCAGATGCCACCTGGTTGAAAAACTCGCGGGCAAAATAAATTTCCGTGCGGCCCGTAATTAAGCACTCGTTGCCGAGAATTGTACCGAGGATAGGTGGAAACGTCTTCGAGCACGTCCGCTCGAGTGCCCGGGACCTCTCCGCATAATTAAGCCCTTAACATTCCTTGACTCTTCTTCGGCCGTTCGACTCGGAGGAATGCAGTCTCGTTTCGGACGTGTCGCCGTGTATCGTTGGGATCTGGAAAGAAGTAACTTTGAAGGAATGTGGGTCTCATTGGTCGGACCAGCCCATACGCGCTTACACTGACATCGTTCACTCACACGCATTCTCGCTATTCGCTTAGTAGATTAGGAAAGAGGGGATACGCTTCTTGCTCCGCCTACTCCCCACCTTGAACGCTCACGTGATCTTCTGACTTTTCTGAATTGGGTCTTAAGGGGCCCCTAAACGATCAATAATATTGTCAATACGCCTGGTCAATATTATTGATAGGCGTATTGACAATATTATTGATCGTTTAGCATGGGTTCAATGCATTGTCATATTGTTAGCTTCAATATTATTGTCAACCCACATTGACAATATTATCGATCGTCTAGGGGCCCCTTTAACCCAAATCGATGTAGTCGTAGCGCTTCGAAACATTTGACA
>CM052190.1:8202334-8222495 GCA_028455805.1 Lasioglossum figueresi
TCACACTTAAATTGTTATTTCTATTAATTCTCACAGAAAATCTTGAAGGGGGTGATTCCTGAGAACATTTGAAGTGATGAAAAAGTTTTTTCAAATGACCCCAGAAATCGGCCCTAACAAGGTTTTCGGACATTTTTAGCCACCCTGTATTACATCCACCTTATTACAAGGATTCACAGTAAACTTACTACAGCCATTCGGAAGACCGGTTTCAGATTTTTTATTTTACAATTATTAAAGTTATAAAATGTCTTCATAGGATTCAATTTTCTTTATTCGATGAGATTTTATTTTTATTTTTATAACACAACTCGTACCAGCTAATTTTAAGGCTCGGTAGGTTGTTTAATCAGGTTCTGTTACTTCCAAATCATTGAAATTGTTGAAAAAAGATATGGCTATGTAACTCTGCGTCTTGCGATTAATGCGGACAACTTTTATTTTGCATAATAATCCGCTAGTTATATTTGCTGTTACATTGCTTATTCGAGTAAGCAGCATTTCTTCGAACAAAAGATTGCGAGATAACGGCACCATTTTTCATTTGAAACAGAAGGCACAGCCGACGCGCCGAATGCCTTTGTCGCTGTTATTATTAACATTGTGGAGGGTCGCTTCTGGTCTGCTCCAAAACTGTTTTCTCAAGCTCGCCGGGAAGGAACCAGCCGGATTAACTGCATCGCTTTGTCAGTTCGGACCACCGTAAAGTGTTTATGGTTCTGAAGTAAACTTAGGTTACGACCTAAACAGACTAGAAATAATAACATCTTTCTATAATAGGAATCGTTGGAACAATCCCCTAAGCCCTGGATGATAAAGGAATGTACATGCATCAGTCGTTTAGGGCTGGATAGTTGTAGCGTTAAACATATTCAGACTTGTGCCTCTGATTTGATAAAAATATATTTTACCATGTTAATATACACAGTATATGTAGAAGATACAATTCTTAAATACAAAATTACATTTTCAAGAATCAATTCCTATTTGGTTCCTGTCTCCTATGTCTTTCAATTAACGCGAAAGTAGTTTTAAAACAGTTTTAAAAAACGTAGGTTAACGTAGTAATAAGCCAAAGGATTGTGCAACGACCGGCACAATTGCAAATTGCAGTGCACCTATCGATCGATTCGTGTCCAGTTGAGTTTCCAATTATATTTTTGGGTCTTTAGATTCGGGCGTGCTGGTTTCTTTGACGCGGTGTTTCCAAAAATAGTATTTCGCGCGCGCGCTGTGTATTAAAGAGTATTTCACACTGCTTGGAAAACCTGGACAGAACAAATGCAACGCGGTGCAAAAAGAGTAAAGAAAGGTGGCAGTGAATGCATCTACGGGGCGAGATACGACATGGAGGACCGTGATATCGGTCGGGCATCAGAAACCACAAAAATAAATAGAAAGAAAAATATATCCAATCCGTGAGTTGCGTATGTGGGTCAAGCTCGTTGGAGATCAACATTCTCTGATCCGTAGTCGCATGTGCCACGCGTTTTCGATATTTTTTCCGCGAGAAACTGGCGACCGCCCGAAAATATGTTCAAGCGAACAATTTCGAATCCCGTACACAGGCCAGGTAATATATTTTTCTCGATGTGACTTCATATCCGTGGATTGATACACCTCCGGAAAAAAAACGTCACGACAGTTATTCGCGGCGAATCTGATCAGTTATCACCGCGGCGGTGCTCTTTAGTTTGTTGTTAACCGATATTCTGACGACATTTTCCACACGGAATCGTTTAACCTTTTAACTGCGGAATTTAGTTTTACAAATCCCCGACCGAGTGCGGAATTAAAATCAAAGAATGACAATTATACACGTCGAACGCAGAGCAAATGGTCTTATTATAAATTTTACGAAAAACGAGGAAGGATTACATTTTTATCTGATAAGAAATTAACGATTCATTCTTGAAAAGGTTATTGAGTTCTGGATTGGCGAGTGTACACGTCGAACGCAGTTAACTGGTTAAAGCCATACTTCCGAAGTGTTTAACACGGTTCTATTTTGAGGGGCTGTCGAATTTTTTATACTGACATTTTTAATATTGATGGACTGTTGTTCGAGTCCAATCATGACAATAAATAAGTTGCAGCACCGGAAAAGCGAGAATGTTTGTCTTTGCCGTTCGTTATTTAATGTTGGACACACGAAGAAATTATTAATGTCGCGGCGGCGGTCTGTAAATTTGCAATTTGTGTTTTAAAATTGGACGTGCTATTTCAACACAATGTATCTTTAATAACACATAATCCCGTCAATCAGTTTCTAAAACGATTTGGAAATGAATAGAAGAAATACTAATTTCTATAGGTACGTAAATTCTTTATACATACATATGTATACTCGCGTTCAAATATATATGGACACTTTGCTGCAAGTATAATTTATTTTAATAGTACCAAATTGTACAATTCAATTATTACAGTCTCATGAATAAATAAAAATTTCCTCGACAGGGCTAATACTGTTTCAATCTACGATGATCCATTAGCGTGGTTTGCCGTCTTCTCAAGACAATAATAATAATTATTGGTGAGATATCCAATGAATTTATTATTAACTGTATAAACTGGACTGCATAAAAAATTAAACGTGTCGTCCACATAATTTTGAACGGGGCTGTATATATCATAGACATAAAAATAATTGTTTTATTTATCAACAAAAGTTTTAAAGAAGTTTTAAAAAGATATTTAACGTGGGTACCCGGTTAACGACAAGGGTTGAGGAAAGAAAATTTCGAAATACGAAACGCACATAATTATTATTAAAATATATATTCTCTGGTACTGTGTAAGCTAGACCGCATAAAAAATGAAACGTGTCGTCCCCATAATTTTGAGCGGTAGTGTATATATCACAGACGTAAAAATAATTTTTTTATTTATCGACGAAAACATTAGAGAAGTTTTAAAAAGATATTTAAAGTGGGTACCAGATTGACGACATAAGGGTTGAAAAAAGAAATTTTCGAAATACGAAACTCACGTAACTATTATTAAAATATATATTTTCAAGTAAACTGGATCGCATAAAAAATTAATCGTGTTGTCCACATACTTTTGAGCGGGGGTGTATGTATGTATATGAGCAATATAATACTATCGAATGTACTGTATATATGCTAAAACATATTATAATACACTACAGAATACTACAATAATTATGCTTTCTGAAGTGGTATTTCGTGTTCCTAATTTCACATAAAAGACAGTCGCTACCATTCGAGTTCAACGACATACATTGGATGGTAGACCTTGAAACGATTCAAGTCGTCTCCACTATCAATACATTTCTGTTAATGCCTATAATAAGTTCCCAAATTCGGGAATACCTTAAGAAAGGCTGCTTCTCTGCTGATTTCCCTGAATGTCTCTTCTCATTGGCTTGCCCAAACTAGCTTCCGCCTAACTGTACTCGTATCATGATACACAGCCCATATACGGCAATAAATCCGTACAGGAAGATCGTTTATAACAGTTGAAAATCCGATAAGAACACGTTCTATTGAAAGGTGGGTCCAAAAACTGCGACGTTTCGCCTAATCCTGACACTAAGCCGGACTTAGGGTGTACTTATGAGTTCCCTGTGATCTATGGAAAAGGGGAGACACCGGATATCGATGAAGAATTGGTTTGACCCCGTAATCATTACCGAGGAAAGCAATATAGCTTTAAAGAAAAAATCAAAGAATTTGTTCGTAAATAGAAATTGAAATTAATTGTCGCGGTTAGCGCAATTTAATGATACTTGGGAAAAGGATGTGCGCGTGTAGTATCGCAGGCGTTTGTAATCGGAACTGTATAATGCATCTTGTTAAATTGATTGAGGTGTACCAGAATTGTATTAATGTGTTAGATGATCGGGTATAATGACTGCAATAATACCCGTTCCCAGCCAGGATCGCTGTCTAATACACATAACAGGTTGTGAAATGCAAAATCATGCGTCGGCCGGCTGAAGGAGAACTGTTATTAGTGACTTCGATACGTGACCCAGCGTTTGATAAAATCTCTGGTGCTCTAATGCGAATCATTTGCACCCCGTTAATCATTGCCTTTTCTCTTCGTTTCAAAAAAAGAAATATATATATATATATAGAACCTGAAGTAAATCTTGAAATTTATTTAGACATTGAAAAATGTTTTTGACCTAATAATTACACTTTTGCTTAAAAAACGTTAATGAATTGATAAATTCCAATTTATGAATTTAATGATTTGGAATTCTTAGTATTTATGAATTAGTAAAAGATTTCAAAATAAAATATGTATAGTCATATAGAACCTGAAGTAAATCTTGAAAATTTAGACATCGAAAAATGTTTTCGATCAAATAATGACACTTTTGCATAAAAAAATTAATGAATTAATGAATTCCAGTTGATGAATGTAATGATTTAGAATTCTTAGTATTTATGAATTAGTAAATCTTTTAGAAAATAAAAAATGAAGGTAATTTTATGTTTCAATATGTTTATTTTATTATTATGCAGTACATGTAGCTTATAGAAATTGGACACGCGTTTGATTTCAGTTAAAATTCGTTGAAGTTGGTTACGAATAGAAATTTGTTCTCCTAGATTAAACAAAGTCGTTTTAAAATGTTTGCTATGTCATTATATTGTATTACTTTATCCGGCACACTGATGTCACAGGAGTGGACTTTTTCTATGTAGATGGAAAGGTGAAGATGATCGGGGAACCGTTTTGGCTGCCGGCTGAGCAAACTCGGCTCGCTTAATGAGATGCTCATTGGGTATAAGAAACATTTACTTAGCTATAGTTAGCGGGCTAGTCTGCTATGCAACGAGTAACGACGCTCTTTGGAGATTTCGATTGAATCGTGTTATGTTCATAAAAAGAATGAATAAGAACAAAGCGACGATAAAAGAAAAAGAACAAATATGATTTACGTGGACTCGGAAACTCGAAACTGAAATGGAACATGTCGTTCACTTGAAATTTGTATTTTCACTGTGAATGAAAATGACAACGTGTACGTAGGACGTTCTTACGTATCACAAGTCGCGATGAAAATTATGGAGCATCTATTAATAAGAGTTACAGTGTAAAACGACAAGTAACCCGGCCGAACTTTAAGAAACCTTTGAAATCTTAGTTTACTTTCCAAACTTCATCGTTCATTAGCCCGGATAAAAGACCAAACTTTGACATTAATCACGAGTCTCCAAGAGGCTTGCGCCTCGTTCAGCGTTAATCAAATTACAGGGATACTTACTTACTTATTGTTAGAATATAGTAATTATAAGACGGAGAGCGCCATTTCGAACTTTAACAACCTAAAATGTCGATCGGGGCAAAGTTTGAAATTGATTTTTGCTGCGATCCATATGCATTAGCTATTATAAAATATTTATTACGCGTATTTGTGTCGTATAGCGTTACACTACATCAATTGTTTGTAGACTATATGAAATTTCGTTTACTAAGGAACTAATGTGTAAGTGTACTTAAATTCATGCAATTGTGTTGAAACTATACTAAAAACGAATTTAATCGAAACCAGTAAAATAGTTCATCAATAATAAATATTTGAATCTGGTCAGAAATGTCTTTACTCCAGACATAATTAAAAATAAGAGAAATCATTGATCGAACGCCAGTTTCAGACTTTCAAGAAACTAAAACCTCATACCTGTTTAATTTCATGGTGTTTTACAATTTTCCTCTCAGATACTTTGGTTGCCCTGATTGTTCGAAAGCACGCAGCAGCTCCTTGCATCTCCAGGCCACCGTAATCACTATAAAAGGCGAGAAAAAATGGTGCGTGTCAAACCTGGCCTTTCAGTTCATACTATACGTGGAAGCGATTAGTATGCGCGTGTGTGCGCGCATCTACGAACGGATTCGGTGAGGCTTTGCCGACACGGCGAACATTCGGTGCATCAAACAAGCGATTAGTTTGGCAGCCAGGTATTTATATTGTTAGTCAGCTCCTAACTGTCTACCTGCGGTGAATCGTTTCGCGCCAATTAATCTGTCGGGTTATTTGTATGTGTCTCGTAATTCGGGACCATTGATACGTTCTTCTCTCCCGGAATGTTTCGTGCCTGTATCGGACGATAGAATTCGACTTTGATTGAGTAACGGACTGTTATTATCTCGCGATAGATGTTTGTTGCTGTCATTTTTTTGGCCGACCCGTTGAAGCGTTGCGTGCACTTCTCCTTTGTCCTTGTTCTTTGGAAGGTAGAACGAATTTCGTGCGCGCAATAAATAAAATCAATTCGTTTAGTATTGCACAGACACAGTACTGGGCCTTTTATAGATTCGTAGAGTGCACAAAGTTGTAACATTTTGTACAAGTTTGTTTCAACGAATCTTTCACTGAAGGAACCGAACTTCACCGAGTGTCGGTAACGTGAAATTAAAATATTGTATACCTACATACGTTCTCTAAATTGAAATTTAAAATACTGTGAATGTATCGTTCATTTATTCCAAACCTTTTACAGCGACGCGACGTTCTCTAAATTGGAAATAAAATATCGTGAACATATCAATCATGGATTCCAAACATTTTAAACCATCATTCTCTAAATTGAAATTAAAATATTGTACACCTGTCATTGACACTTGAAACAGTTTACACTGACGCTCTCTAAATTGAAATTAAAATATTGTACATTGTCATTGATAGATCTCAAACATTTCACGCTGACGTTCTCTAAATTGAAATGAAAATATTGTAAATGCATCGTTCATACATTCCAAACATTTCACACCGACGTTCTCCGAATTGACATTAAAATATCGTAAACGTATCATTCATGTATTCCGAACATTTAAACCGCCATTCTCTAAATTGAAAATAAAATATTGTACACCTGTCATTGATATATTTCAAACATTTTACGCTGACGTTCTCTAAATTGAAATTCAAATATTGTAAGTGTGTCGCTTATGTATTCCAAGCATTTCACGCTATCTTAAATATGTTAATATTCGCGACGCGAAGATCCCGTGGCATCCACCTAATCGCAGTTAACTAATTCATGCATGCTGGAAGAGGCGAAACATTTTTGTGAAAGACAAGTGTAGTCGTTCGCTTTGATGTTGTGCGTGGAACTGGTTGAGCAAGCTGCATGTTTACGCTATCATTAAGATATATCTATCAATTATGCTAAACACACAGTTTGATGTATTTCTGAAGAGACGAGGCACCAAGGAATGCGGCTCGTCGCGAGTTTATCATCGCAATGTAACCGTGAACAAGCAGAGTTCAACTTTCATTAACTCGCTATTACTACATGTCGCGTTTACACGACAAATATAATTGCTTTAACGTGATTAAACAGCGACGTCTGTTTAATGAGGAACGCTTTTCCGAGTGAACAGCCGCCGAGTTTTATTTCTATGCGACCGGGTATATGTTGCGACAATATTGCATAAAATATAATTACAACGATAGCGCAGAATGAGAGAGCGTACCGACTCATAATTAGCTTAATGGTGGAAGTGTGCGTAGAGACGAGACCTCTCGAAATATTATGTTCCACGCAGAATTGTACAAATACGAGGGAACCTAATTTCATGTAATATAAACTTAACGTTATGTATTCTACGAACTTTGTAACTAGTCTTGACGAATGGAACTTCTACATTTAATCTAGTCACCGCGGCGACAGTATTTTATCGCGTGCAATAAATTTGTGTAAAAAATAGGCTATGTACCTTCCATGAAACAATTTAGAGAATCAACTAATTCATTCACTGCCGGACAAGCGTAAAATTGTTGAAAAATATGTGACGACTTTTTAACGTGTAATTCGTTTTCTACGAACTGATTAATTACACAATAAATTATATGGCTCTATTTAAAAGGACCTTAAAGATAGTTATGAAAAATTGAGAACGCACCGTGCAAGTCGTCTTGAATACGACAGTGGTCTCGGTTTCGGTGTGGCGTTGAAAGCGGCACGTTAGGCTACGGTTTTCAACAAAGTCTCGCGGCAGAGGTACGTGCGAATCTAGAGAGCGGGGGCGTACAAATTGACACTCTCTTATAGCTGCGGCTCACTTCGCCTCGCGCTCGGGGGAACTGCAGAAGCTGCTCTTGATCGCGAAACTGCAAGTTGGACACCCGTGGTGTAGACATTCAACCGTTTACGAGATACTTACTGATAAAGTTCGTGTTTTGCACGCTGGTGTGTGAGGAGTCTCTTCACTTCCGGTGGTATATTAAGTTAGAGGTCGCTCCCGGCCCGCGGATTCGATTTCTGCCGCGGCTCAATTTCCCCGGTCGTCGAACTTAATTTTTCTGCCGAGAGATAACGCCTCGCAATAAATCATTTTGCCGCAGCGGGAATCTTGAAATTGAAAATCCCTTCCAGCGGTGCGCAAAAGATCCGTTTTATTTCCGAGGATCTTGTAAACCACTTCTTCCACAGCTTCAAGATCTTGTTCGCGTAAGATTCATATTTCTCTCTTCTTTAATGGTTTGTATATTTTTTTGTAGTTCAGCAATTTTAAGTATCAGAATTATTTTTATTCTGTAATTACTCATAGTTAGACTGCGGATCTTTATGCAAAATAAGAAATACTCGCATTGATTGCAGGACACAGCAATGTTTTATTGCCAAATAAAAATTGTATTCTTCTTTTAATTATCATATTCAGCTGAAACTAATACATCGATGCACTTAAATATTTTTAACATGTCCGCGGCTTTAAATTGCATGTTCCCATTTTTGTTATGAATGCATGAAATCCGCAGTCCACTCATAATTAGTAGATAAAGTAGAATATTTGACGAAGTTAAAAATATTGTGATTGACTTGGATAATTTGCATTGTTAATAATAATCCATAGGCTATAACGATAGTGTCTACTCATGTACTTGATACGTCATATATTCCATACGCCTAAATTCCATCTGGTAAGTGTCGAAATACATTTTTGCAGTCCGAAATCGAAATATCAGATGAACCAATTTTCGCTCGATTTTTTTCTCTATGTTTCGCGTTGGAAATAACATCATTCGCAAATATTGAACATTAATGCAGCCCGTGTTCGGCAATTCAAATTGCCAAATATTCGGCGACGATATTTTTTTACTGTAAAATATATGAAAAACCTTTTCTACTTTCGTACGTCACCATAGAGCGTCGACGCTTCATTCGGAGCGTATTTCGCGATTCGTGTAACGTTGCGCAATGTTTGCATCGAATGATGGACGAGCGATATTTAAAAATCGAAATTTACATCATTTACATTTCGTTTTTATGGTGGATGCACGCGGAAATGGCGACAACGGATATTTTTGTTGCAGTTGACCGTGAAACGCGTTATCGAGCTCGCGGAATGAACACGCGAACGATCGAGATCGCTGAGCAGCGTTAACATTTGCACTAGTGTCGCCTGATGAGGGAAGGGAGGGGACTATTAGGTTAAAAACTAGGAAAACCAGGTTCGATCAAAGCGATTTTCAAAATTAAATCTGTACACCCAAGTCAATGTGCAAACTTTTGGTGTACAACAAGTTAGCAAAATACTAATGGTTTATTGGTAAAAATTAAATATGTTTAAAGTTAGTCGACTAGCCCTGGTCTACCCTACGTTTCATAAAAATGTATAAAGACCTTTGACAAAAATGCCAATTATTGATAAACGATAAAAATTCTTCTAAAAAGGAGTCCCACCGAACGCAATGATTACCTTACTGCGCCGTGCACTATATTTTAATGTAGATACTTTTTTCGCGTTGTTCCTAAATAGTGTGGAAAAATGTTTTCATTAAAACCATGTCCAATATTGATTTTCCAATTTTGTGCCGGTGCAAAGGTAAAACATTATTTCCCGGCAGTCTACTACGATATAGAAAATTGATCAAACAGTATTGAAGGCTTTATGAATAACATAAATTCTGAAAATATTGATAGGTAATGGAAAAAGGGTGGAACGATGAAAATTTAATTCACGAAGGAAAACGCATTGTTCTCTTTCGCGGGTTTGCTCTGAAATTAAAAATAATTTACGATCCGCATAGACGGTTAACGGGTGTTGTTTCAGAGCTGTGAAAGCGTATTCACAGATCACCAGTGTCGACTCGAATCACACAGCACGAACAAAAATTCGGTGAATTCATCCATTTTAACTTGTTTCTCCCAACGCTGCCGCCCAGCGAGGAAAAAAGAGAAACGCCCGTTTAATTATTTTCCGTACCCATGTCAATTCGTGCCAGTTCGTGTGACAATCGAGTATCGAAAGCTGTTACGGTTTCCGTGTTAACCGTGCTGTATCGGTGTAAGTGAAAAAGAACGTTTTTCCATAGAGCGTATCGGATTATCCGTTTACACGTTTACACGTGTACCTAGTCATTTGTGTGTCCGTTCGTCATTAACGAAAACTTGCGAATTCATTTACAAACGTTTACTCTAAACGCTACAACACATCCCCTGGAAATATTCCGAACCTCTATTACAATACGTGTAGAATGTTATCCGAAGCTTTCTGCCATCGAGTACAAATAAAACCTCGTTGCACTACTTTTTATTCTGAAATTATCAAAGTTTAAATATCGAAAGTTTTACGGGAATTTAGTTCTTAATTTTTTGGTTCCAATGTATGTTCGTTCGAGTAAAAAATGGCCGGTCGCACGATTGTACATTCAGTTTTGTGAAGTTCACGTGCTTGCAACAAAAAACATCGTTCTGTAGAGCCTCGCCAGTGATACGATACGAATAACTACAAACAATTTCTGTCTAACTAAACTTCGTCGCGTCACGAACATTTATCATGGTTCCACGGTATTCACCAGTCGTTATTGATCATGCTCGGGAGTGCGTACGCAAAAGCAATTGAAATTAATAAATTACGTGTAGCGACAGCACCGGCTCCCCGTGAACTGATGTTTGCGATTCAGTTTCCAGTTCTACATGAACAAAATAAAAAAAAAAGTGTACTTTGCACGAACGATATCAATTTTGAATATTAAACTCGACGCCATTTGAATGGCAATTTTTTATGAAAGTCGAAGCCATTAATATGTATTTAATTTTCGAGTTGGAAATCAACCGATTTGAAACAGAAGGTTGTCGACAATTAATATTGTCGCATATTATTTCAATGCATATTTTTATGGTTGAAATGTAAATTAATCTGTGGACACCCAAGAACATTAAAATCTGCAAAGATCTGGCTATTGGTCAACAAAAACATAAAAATATTTTTCAAGTGAAAGCTTCTTTAGGCTCACCGTGATCCATCATGGTCCAAAGTGGAACGCTATTCGTTTATTCTATTATTATTCTATGCTATTGCTATATTGCTATTCTATTATTAATATTTGATCGAACGCACCGAGCAAATAAGTGCTAAAAGCTTTTATTACTTTCTCAATACTCTTTTTAGTTGAATTATCGGCAATTTTTGAACAAATTGGACCACTACAGATCGGACACACGGTATGTCCATGGTGGCTATAAAATTGGTATTGTCTGCGATAGAAGAATACAAGTGACTACGAATACCATGATGCGAAACACACAGACAGAAAGCGTGCTAGTGGCTAAACACATCGAATGACAATTTTTTACGAAAGACGAAGCCATTAATATGTATTTAATTTTCGAGGTGGAAATTACCCGATTTGAAACAGAAGGTTGTCGACAATTAATATTGTCGCATATTATTTCAATGCATATTTTTATGGTTGAAATGTAAATTAATCTGTGGTCACCCAAGAACATTAAAATCTGCAACGATCTGGCTATTGGTCAACAAAAACATAAAAATATTTTTCAAGTGAAAGCTTCTTCAGGCTCACCGCGATCCGTCACGCTCCGAAGTGAAATGCTATTCGATTATTCGATGCTATTGCTCTATTGCTATTCTATTATTAATATTTGATCGAACACACCGCGCAAATAAGTGCTGAAAGCTTTTATTATTTTCTCAATGCTCTTTTTAGTTGAAATATCGGCAATTTTTGAACAAATTGAACCACTACAGGTCGGACACACGGTATGTCCATGGTGGCTATAGAATTAGTGTTGTCAGCGATAGAAGAATACAAGTGACTACGAACACCATGTTGCGAAACACACAGACGGAAAGCGTGCTAGTGGCCAAACACATCTACATGGGTGGGCGTACGGTTTCTATTTGTTGGAAATCCACCATGACGGGGACGGTGACACGCTTCGCCGGCTTAAAACTGCGAAACGTTTACGAGCTATGGAAGTGTTCACGATCGGCTGCGACACAGGGTCCCGTTTGCTTTTCTCATTAGCGTGGGCGCCCTTCGAAAAAAAAAACAGACAGCCGCTTGTGTCACTGCGAGATATTTCGGACCGCGTTAATGTCTTGTAAAACGGACCGATGAATCTGTAAATTTCGGCGTGTTCGCCTATCTCGCAGGTCGAACGAACGGTGTGAACATTCACACGGGCCGGGGCCCGGTGCTATAAAACCGGGCTCGTTCCCAGCCCGAAAACTGTCCAATAACCGAACAAGAAACTTCTCGTTAGTACTAATTCCGACGGAAGAACAACCGTGAATACAAATTAGCTGGACGTAAAAACTGTGTCCCGAGACACAGTGAATCGCAGTAATACTCGGACACTTTCGAAAGGATCGTCACTTTTTAAACACTGGACTTGGATTTCTTTTTCAAAAGTTTCAACGTGAAAAAATATTATGAAGAAATTACAGTTGGTAGAATTCGCAGAGAAAATATTAACACGTTACCGACCGGTGATTATTGCAGAATTTTGAAAAATCTATACATGTGCATGGCTAAATACTTTTTTATGGAACCTTCAATAGCGACAGCAACTTTCATTGCGAACTAACGAGTCACCCACTATAACGTCATCCGATAGTTTCATTTAATATTAAAATGTAAAAGAAAATTTGTGTACTTTCTTTTGGTACAGCACAATTATTGAAAATCGTATTAATAGGCTTCCGATAAATGAAGTGTTAAGAGTTGTTGTTTACAACTGTTTTATGTGGACCTATATCGAATATTTAAAACATATGTTTTATAGACATTTGTATGCATTACACATATTCTGAAAATTTCATTTCATTTCATTTTATTCATTATTTTGAATTATTCAGAAAATTAATTCATCATTTGCTGTGTCGGTGTTGCCGTACGCGATGTTTCTATTTAAATTTTAGTTGAACTGGACAATTTTAGTTTAGAAAACAGAGATAAGGAGAGGAAAGAATGATGAAAGTACATCGAGGAAGTCTCTCATCCGGCATGTAAGAAGGTGCTTAGAATTTCTCTTGTCGCGAGTGTAGGTAGATTGCACGATGTCCTATTATGCGACGGGGTAATAACAAGACATCCTTTCCAAGAATTTAGAAGAGAATTTTCAAGAATTATTTCGCACCGATATAACCGGCGACAGTAAACACGATGCAAATGGAAAGACTGAAATGTTACGACATTGAATAAATTAGGAGAGTTAGAAAACTTTGCAAGAGACGTATTAAACGGATGACAGTGTACAACGATAATGCAACGATATAAAATCTATTTCTTCATTTTGTACATACAATAATCGTAATTTACGATGTTCCAGTTTAGAACAGCATTTATAAAATAAACTTTAGAATTCTGATGTAAAAAACTAAATGAAATATTATTCAGAACCAATATCTTTATAATACAAGTAAAAGGATCATGCATTTCAATTCCATTCTTCAATTTCAAATAACCAAAAGAAATATTCGTTTCTGTCGCCTAGATGTAATCGTAGAATATGTATATCGAAAGGTAAATCAAGGAAGCATTCTTCTTTGCAGAACGTGAGACAATATCGTAAATCTAAGTTTCGAAAGAAACCTTTTCGAAGTTTTGCGAATGATTTTAAAAGAAATAGCCAGACTTTTATGGCACTTTCTTTAATCCGATCTCTGAAAACCATAAAGAGAACTTTCTCTCCGTTGGGCCGTAAGAAGGCTTCCTTTCCAAGACTAAATTTCCAGAATGTAGACGCCAATCTCAAGGTGCAGATAATAAAAAGGAATTATTAACACCAAACCACCGGTAAAAATGACCGGTTCGAAATTTTTTATTTTATAATTATTGAAGTAATAAAAGTGACTTAATGAAAAATTATTGTACAGATAATTTTAGTAGAGCACGCATAACAATATGAGCCGCACAAAGTCTAAATAAAATCAATCTTGTCATTTTCATAAAAAAAACGTCTAATTTAAGGAAAATTTAATGTCAAAATCACAAAATCTATTGGGATGGCAAGAAGGTAATTTCGGTATTTTAAGATGAAGTAAAACCGAATTTTTTTACTCAAGCGATGAACTTTAATCGGTAAAATATTTTCTCTTATTTATTCATTTTGGGGAAAAAACATCGAACAAAAGGAAAAATATCTTATTCATTAAAGTTCATTACTTGAATAAAAAATTGGGCTCTATTTCACCTGAAAATACCGAAATTACTTTCTTGCCAACCCAATAATTCGAATGGTTCCATACCCATGGTGCATTCTGACACAGCCAGGAAACCTGTGAAAGAACATTTCGTTGGCACTCGAGGTTACAAGTGCCCCTCGAAATCGTGGCCACTGGAGAAGCAAAGAGCTCGTCGATAATTGCGCTGATGCATCTTGTATAGCACATATTGTAATATCAAATCGATTGAGAGTAATTGTATCGGGGATAGGTTGCGAGCGGGGGGAAGGGGGAGCCGGTATAGTGAGCAATTCCTCGAATTGCTCGTATTGAGTGATTACTGGTGGTCCATTAGTCGCGATGTTCGTTCGGGAAGCACTCGAGGAAAATGCAGAATTACATTTTCCTTGGGCGAATTGAGAAACGATCTTGGGGGCTCGCCTGCGGAGAATCTAGTTTGGGGAATACGTAGCAGTTCCACCCACCGAAACATCCACGTGGCCATTACTTGGCAGCAATCGTAACTCACCGGCAGTCCAGGTTGCCAGCTGTTATACGTATACACGGTGCGCGCGTCCCGACTGCATCAGCGCTTGAAATTGGAAACCATATCGCGGGATATACAGATTATTATGCCATTAGGGTATAATGGGAGGCGCATTCGAGTCCACCGGGGAAACGAGGAAGTAGATTCCCGGTGGCTGAGAATCCTGGAGAGTGTGGCAATTAAACCAGTCGACGCTCGGGGACGATGACGCGCTGGAAGAAATTGTTTTCCCGAAGTGGAGAACTCCGACGACTCGAATATCGCAGTCTCCTCCCCCCCCCCGTTCCCAGGCGATCACAAAAAACCAAAGTAATTAATGGTGCGACCGGATTGAAGGAGCACGTTTGAGGGACGCGTTGCCGAAGACGGGGATATGGAATACTAATGCATCCCGATCATTAATTTAACGCGGTCCTGGTTTGGGGGAGAAGAACCGGGTTATGCTTAACCGACCAATAGCGCTGTCGAATCTGTTGCATCCTGATCGCCGTGCCGCGCATCTGTCAGCTTCAAGGAACCATTCGATGACGACTTTATTTTATATCTGGCTGCAGTGATTCTCCGAGTCGGACGCGTTTTAGGAAACATAGTTTACGTTTTGATTTTCTTCTGGATCAATTCAGAGATTTTATGACGTTATTTATTAAGTTTGGTGCCTTCATCACCAATCTGTCAGCATCAAGGATCCATTCGATGACTACTTCATTTCATATCTGGCTGCAGTGATTCTCCGAGTCAGACGCGTTTTAGAAAACATGGTTTACATTTCTATTTTCTTCTGGATCAATTCAGAGATTTTATGATGTTATTTGTTACGTTTGGTGCCTTGATCACCAATCTGTCAGCATCAAGGACCCATTCGATGACTACTTCATTTCATATCTGGCTACAGTGATTCTCCGAGTCGGACGCGTTTTAGAAAACATAGTGTACGTTTTTATTTTCTTCCGGATCAATTCAGAGATTTTATGACGTTATTTATTAAGTTTGGTGCCTTGATCATAAATCTGTCAGCATCAAGGACCCATTCGATGACGACTTCATTTCATATCTGGCTGCAGTGATTCTCCGAGTCAGACCTGTTTTAGAAAACATAGTTTACATTTTTAATTATTCTGGATCAATTCACAGATTTTATGATGTTACTTATTACGTTTGGTGCTTAGATCATCAATCTGTCAGCATCAAGGACCCATTCGATGACGACTTCATTTCATATCTGGCTGCAGTGATTCTTCGAGTCAGACACGTTTTAGAAAACATAGTGTAAGTGTTTATTTTCTTCTGGATCAATTCAGAGATTTTATGACGTTATTTATTAAGTTTGGTGCCTTGATCATAAATCTGTCAGCATCAAGGACCCATTCGATGACGACTTCATTTCATATCTGGCTGCAGTGATTCTCCGAGACAGACGCATTTTAGAAAACATAGTTTACATTTTTATTTTCTTCTGGATCAATTCAGAGATTTTATGATGTTATTTGTTACGTTTGGTGCCTTGATCACCAATCTGTCAGCTTCAAGGACCTATTCGATGATGACTTCATTTCATATCTGGCTGCAGTGATTGTGCTTGTCATACGAGTTTTAGGAAACATAGTTTACGTTTTTATTTTCTTCTGGATCAATTCAGAGATTTTATGACGTTATTTATTACGTTTGGTGCCCTGATCACCAATCTGTCAGCATCAAGGACCCTTTCAATGACGACTTCAATCGAACTCTCCGATCTATATGTTTTTTTAAAGGCATATTTTACTTTTTTCTGAGAAGATTCAAAGAAATATCTTTCTTTATAAATTCATTGTTCGTTAACACATTCATACTAATTAATAAACAACTTGATCTTTTTGTTTCAGATCCAATCGTCGACCCATGTTTTTCGAAGGAAACTTTATAAGAACATATATAGCTCATGTAATTTTTATTATTTTTACTTTAATTATTTCGGTCATGGCGTCCTCATATAAGGACATACTACATAAATAAATGCCTGGTGTATCTAAATTCGGTAAATTTTATTGTTTGTAATCGTTGTCCTCATATTGTCGCAATTATAGATTCTATCTGGCAATGGTGGCGACCTCTCTCATCAATTTATGTTATCATAAAAAAAAACATACAAGAGGACTCTTCCCAGCTATCTTTGTTCCTCCCCTGAACCGGTATATATTTTCTGAGGTAACGAGAAAAATTTTATTTTTGGGTCGAAAAGTGCGCTTTTGAAGGTGAAAACCAAAAAAATTATTCAGAACAAAAGGTAAGTGAATTATTATTGTTATTAAATTATTTGGATACACCAAGCATTTATTTAGTATGTCCTTGTACGAGGACGCCATGACCGAAAGGGTTAAAAAAATCACACATGCACTTTGACTACCATAGCTCGATTGGGCTGAGTGTCGAACTCGAATTAAATGGTTTACGAGTAATCTTCGTGGATGTGGTACGACGCGAGCCGTGGTCCAGCGGCCGTTTTCATCGAACCACGATACCTTCAGCTGCTGTTAAAAACAATGTCGTGCGCTGCTGCAATTGGCGACGGTGAAATAAAAGGAGCTGCGAATCGTCCTGACTCAGCCAGCGTGAGGCATCCTCTCACGCGTAAGCCAATCCATTATTCACTGCCGTCGGACTGAAAAGAGCGTTAGAATAAAGAAAGTCGACGAATGAACGAAAGGTGGACCAGAGGTGTGCTGGTTATTTAAAGAAAAAGGGGAGTTAAATGCACAGCATGAGTCTCTCGCACGCTGTTTCCTCGCGGCACGATCTATTCGGGAACGCTGAATAGCTCACGCGACCAAATTGCAGGAAATAAATATTAAGTCCCTGGGTTTACATGTGCGGAACAGATGGAAATATTGCAATCGCATCGGTAAATTTTCCACGGAATCTCCAATTTATTAATAACCGATTTCCAGTTTATTAACAACCTATTTCCATTTTATTAATACCCTGCGTTTGATGCACAGTGGTCTCTAGATATTCGATGGGGATACATGTAATTAGTACCTGGCATGTTCACCAGGTATGTACCTGGTATGTGAATGTAGGAGACGGGAATCGGGCAGAAAGTTCTTTCTTTTATTCATTCGTTGGGATGTTAATCTACTGTGTTAATTAACGGAGTATTTTCAACAGTGAAACATTTCCGATCAAAATTGTGAAGTATCCTAAGGAAATCTTTTCCAAAATTCTTCTTTAACATTAAACCTAAGACCAATAATTGAAATTATGAAGTTGCTCGCGTAATAATGGATTTGATACGTTTCTTTATCCAACACACATTCTAATAAAAATTGCACGAAATATAAATAAGTAGAGTCTTGTCATTTTTATAAACTGAAACATGGTCACGAAAGGGTATTATCATTGCAGATGTTTAAGAAAGGGTGGTTCCATTTAACAAAATCAAGATGACTTTGATATCTCTAATAAATGGCATAAAAACAAACATTTTTTGGTGTCGTAGGATCCCCATTTTACCATTCAGCTTTGTTCTCAAGACATTTAATGTGTCTTTGAAAACAACAAAGATAATAGAGGCGATATAGTTAGGTGACTCACCCTGTATATTTGGATCCAAGAAGTATAGGAACATTGAATACCCGATTCTCGAGAAATTGCTGAATTCAGCATGTCGAAACGAATAAAACAACATACATATAATAGGTATGAAAGGATCAGCCAAAACCGCAATTATTTGCGCACCGATAACTAATAGAATTTCATCTCGGAAAACAGTTCTATCGTCGAAGGCAATCGCGACGAAGCCCGGGCGAGATCATCCGGTAAAATTCCGGCGTTCTGTCTTATCATCCTAAGCCGAAACTTGTGCGTTCATGGTTTCCACTTACCGAAACGTGATGAGAAATCGAGATGGGACGTCCTGGCCTCGAGTTTCGAAGCTGGCGTCCGCTCGGAGAGCCGGGGACGTTTCTTACGGTCGGTGACAGTCCACCTGGCCCCTGGAGTCTGTGCGACACCTGCGCTGAATTCCCGCGTTTGCGATATGTTCGCGGTTATGACATCATTTATTCGGGGAACACCGAATTTATACGCCGTGAAAACTGCGCGTCGCACGTCGCTGCTCTCCGACGGGGGCCGATGTAGTTTACGGAACTTGCTCTTTTCAGATAGATTTCAGACGGTCCAACTATAGTTCTACCGAGGTTCCACCGGAATCAAAGAAGCGGTTGTTATGGAAAGGAGGGGAACGTTTTTGAGTTCCTCCTCTCCCGGTCCAGCCTGGCCCCGAGAGTTCAACCTTTTTTGTTTATCATCTGCTTCCATCGACATCGACTGATTTATAGGTACAATTTCTTTGTCAATCCTGCTAACCAGAATTCCAAGATTCGGGGCACTGGCTTCGGTCAATGTTTTCATTAATTGACTGCTCGGTTACAGAATTTTTCTTCTTATATTAGAATCTTCATTATACGAAGATTCCTTTTCCTAAACAGGGATCGCAATCGCTCAATACTATCAGAATAGTGAGATAAATGTTATTGGAAACACTGGCAATGCAATTAACCCTTTGCACTCGGAGCTATTTTAACTGGAAAATTAAACATTCCTTCCGATTTGGAATAATTCCATCCTGTATGATTTTTTAAATTTGGTGGATATAAAATTGGTGTAACACCTCATACAATACTTAAATGTTGAGTAATTGATTAGATACCGACAGATCTAATAATGTAAACAATATTTTAAATAATAGTACAGCAATTATTAATGTCGCCTCAGAGGCGTCACTCGAGTGCTAAGAGTTCATTTGTAGTGTCTGAACTTTTGCAGGGGCCCGGCACACGCTCTGCGTAGCATCATAACAGGAGCACGTAGAATTTTCATGCTTGGGAGCTTTGGTAATGGCGGGTGCTCTGAAGAGTCCAAGATACCTCATGGTATACAATTTCTTTGTCAATCCTGCTAACCAGAATTCCAAGATTCGAGGCACTGGCTTCGGTCAATGCTTTCAGTAATTAACCGCTCGGTTACAGAATTTTTCTTCTTATATTAGAATCTTCATTATACGAAGATTCCTTTTCCTAAAAAAGGGATCGCAATCGCTCAATACTATCAGAATAGTGAGATAAATGTTATCGAAACCGCTGGCAATGCAATTAATTTGTAGTGTCAGAACTTTTGCAGGGGCTCGGCACACGCTCTGCGTAGCATCATAACAGGAGCACGTAGAATTTTCATGCT
>CM052190.1:8222595-8238071 GCA_028455805.1 Lasioglossum figueresi
CACGCTCTGCGTAGCATCATAACAGGAGCACGTAGAATTTTCATGCTCGGTAGCTTTGGTAATGGCGGGTGCTTTGAAGAGTCGAAGATATCTCATGATATCGCTCTGGCCTTCTGTTCCTCGACGACGATGTGCAAAGGGAGAGAGAGAATAAGAGAGAGGGAGTTGGGTAGCGCGCCGAGGAACCACTAGTTTGCGTGCACGATGCGATAGGCTAATTAATTAGAGCTCCTTGGAAAGGCGTAGTGCCACCCAGCGGGTAGGAATCAGGCGACGTGGATGACACAGGAGATAGGATATGTATTCTAATCCGGCTAGGCACAGAGATACTCACATATTCTCGGTCCCGGCACGAGTCCGCATTTCAATGAGCGGGGTCCCCCACACGTAAGACATTAGATTGCCTTTCTCCTGTCTGAGGGCTCTCTTTGCTTTCCGTCACTTTTCCACGGAACTTGCTCTTCCTTCCATTTCGTCTCTTCGGAAAGTTAAACTGAATCTGGCTAGAGGAGAAGGAGAGGGAGAGAGAGGATGTTTACTCTCTTACGCAACGTCTAGCTCCACTCCGAGGGGTTTGTAGTTCGCGCCAGTAAGCAGCAAGCACTCGGAAACTGCTCATATCGAGAATATAGCGGGTACGAAACCGCCACTTTGGAACTAAACCATGGCGAACCCGCGCTCACCTAGTTCAGGTATAGCTGGCTGCCATGCCGGTTACTACGCTTGGCGTTACCTTGCTTGCTACACGTGTGCAAGTTTGTTCAACCGCAGTCCTGCTGCCTAGGTCTGCACCGCCTACAAGACACTCGACGGTCTTCTTCATCTTTGCTAGTCTACCGATAACGATATGACACCCGTGGGTCGGCCTGGGTCTTCCTGGGTCTGCCTATGTGCCATTGGAATGACAAGTGCCCTAGACCCTCTCAACGTGGAATTCGGTTTTCCTATGGAACACAAGATACCCCACGGTGGTCTGGTTCTTGTTAAGAACCAGAGCCCGAGCTGCTTAGCTCGCATGATCGACTTGTTTTCAAGTGATGAAACGTATCGATTTACACTTTGAGTGTCAGCACTCCACTGTTAAAGTGAACGCTGCGGTTATAAAATTTTTTCGATTTCGGGATCGTGTGATCCATGATCCACTCGAGTGAACGAAATTCTTTTACGTAAATTACTGGAATCAGGTTTTCATCAGAGGAGTAAAGGATACACAGAAATTACACCACGAAATGTGAATGATCGGAGACACTGTATAAGAATAGTTAATTCTGTGCGTATAATAAAAATTGACTGTATACTCTACTTTTCTTTTTAATGTTGTATTAGCGGCCCGCTGATAAAATTGCGAAGACAGACAAATTTCAGAACAACGTTACATTGTTTTCGTGTTTCATTAACAGTGTAAACAGAAGAAATACATTTTTGTTCCAGGATTACCTCTCGCAATTAACTCGGAAGATATTTATTTTTGCGCTAAGATTGGCAGTCTATTTACCAAGGTATAATGCAATTTCTTGCAAGGCTTTCATAAATATCCATTATACTCGCAGATCGATACTTCGGATAAAATCAAACAACTTCTGAAAATGAAGTAGTGAATACGCTGGTTGTTGGTTGGAACGTATTTTCATTTGGTGAGCACAATTTTGGAGATACGAGGCCCAGAGGTCACAAAGTATACGTTCTTACGTGAACGTTGTATTTATGGAACGGCTATAGTAGCACTAGTTATCGGAAGAAGATAATCTGCCTTCGATCCATCGATCGAAATAGCCGAGTACGAAATCATAAATTCAGCATAGTTTCACGAAACTATCATGCTTCCTAGGATCCTATCCCCTCTGAAATAACATCACCATCGATTATCGCGGTACGTAATGGGCTAGGTCAGTCCGATTCACGATAAGTGGAATCGACCCGATGGTTAAAAAGGGCGAAAAGGGTAATTTTGTTCGATCGCGAGGTAAAAGTACCAACCTTCGTGATTGTTCAGGTATTTAATCCTTCTGCCGCGCAAAAGTAGCGCAGCAGACTTTCGTACTCGAATTATCAACTACGTCCATCAAATTTTATAACCGCAATACGTAACAATATTCAGATTATACTAACTTTAACATTTCACAGTAATTACTAACTTGACCGAGAGTAATCTTCAAAAAAGTTTATGCATACACACCCCCGCTCGAAAGCATGTGGACGACACGTTTAATTTTTTATGCTGTCTAGTTTACACAGTACCAGAGAATATATACATATTTTAATAATTATTATGTGAGTTTCGTATTTCGAAAGTTTCTTTCCTCAACCCTTATGTCGTTAACCGGGTATCCATTTTATATATCTTTTTAAAACTTCTTTAAAACTTTTGATAATAAATAAAACAATTATTTTTATGTCTATGATATATAAACTCCCGCTCAAAATTATGTGGACGACACGTTTAATTTTTTACGCCGTCTAGTTTACACAGTACCAGAGAATATATATTTTAATAATAATTACGTGAGTTTCGTATTTCGAAAGTTTCTTTTCTCAACCCTTATGTCGTTAACCGGGTACCCACTTTAAATATCTTTTTAAAACTTCTTTAAAACTTTTGTTGATAAATAAAACAATTATTTTTATGTCTATAATATATAAACTCCCGCTCAAAATTATGTGGACGGCACGTTTAATTTTTTACGCCGTCTAGTTTACACAGTATCAGAGAATATATATTTTAATAATAATTATGTGAGTTTCGTATTTCGAAATTTTCTTTTTTCAACCCTTATGTCGTTAACCGTGTATCCACTTTAAATATCTTTTTAAAACTTCTTTAAAACTTTTGATGATAAATAAAACAATTATTTTTATGTCTATGATATATACAGCTCCGCTCAAAAGTAAGTGAACGACACGTTTAATTTTTTATGCGGTCTAGTTTATACAGTTGATAATAAATTCATTAGATATCTCACCAATAATTATTATTATTGTCTTGAGAAGACAGCAAACCACGATAATGGATCATCGTAGATTGAACCAGTATTAGCCCTGCCGAAGAAACTTTTATTTATTCAAGAGATTCTAATAATTAAATTGTACAATTTGGTACTATTAAGATAAATTATACTTGCAACAAAGTGTCCACATATTTTTGAACGTGAGTGTATGTATAAATTACTTAAACACGTGTTTAAACATACTAAGACTTTTCTAAAATTCTGTGCATTTTTCTATGAAGTATTATTAAGTAGATAATTAAAATGTTCGAGAGAAGTTAAGGAAGAGTACAAATTTATTTTAGCAGATCAGCGGGAATTTTTTAATACAGTCTTCCAGCAATTCAGGTTGCAAAATTGAATTCAAGCTCTGGTATTGCCGCTCAGGAAACGATTTCAAGTGTATCAAATTATTCTGCCAAATATGAGGATCGAACGTTGTTATTCGTTGCTTTCGGCTGGATAAAAATATAAGTGAGAATTGCGATAAAGTGTTCCGATATAATAACTATTTATATACCTTACGCTGAGGCTATGAGGTACAGATGTTATAATCCATTACTCATAAATAATGGTCGAAGTATCGCCGACCATAAAATTGTCTTTATATCCTCAAAATATCGATAATCCTGACACACCGATGCACCTACTAGGTTACTTTAAGCGTCTCTAAATTTCCTCTAAGAAGCACGTTAATAGAGGATAAGGCATTGCACGTCCTCAAAAGTAATTGAGTTGTTCGATAAATGTTTATGAATGGGTATCGTCGGTTCGTGCAAAATTGAGACTGCTAAACATTTTATCACCGTCCTTCGGCATATCAATCTGATTTTGTAGAAGAATAATGTTCGACGCGTTCATTTTTACTCAGAGATAGCCAAATGCTTCACGGATTAACTTCAAATACTGATTAATTGTAACATATTACATTTATAAATAATTTGTAATATTGCTTAATTCAATTTTTATGAAATGGTGACGAAGTTCGAAATTTAAATACAGTTACCATTCGAATGATTTTGTTTTCATTGAGTGCGGTAATTGGTTCAATATAGGAACATAATCAGTTCCCGAGCGAGCATGTTAGAAGAAACCGTAGAGTACGCACACACGACAGTTTTAAGCGAACATTAGGCCAACTATTGTATTCAATCCAGAGTCTGAGTCAAGTCGCTCGAAACTACGCGATGGGAAACTGTAGGAAGCACGATAATGTAATTTGCAATCAATCTTAATGCTCTTGTCTGTTATTAATTTGTGAAGGAGTAACCGTCCTGGAGTGCAAGTTACAATATACGCCGCCGCAATAATTTTGAGCATCATACGCTCAAGTAACTCTCTCTCCTAGGTCGTACTTAATTTGCAATGTACATAGCTCGCAACAACTGGCAATAAGCCCTTGCTAATTACTGTATGGTTCACAGACAATTAATTTAGTCCCGTTGCGATAGGCAATTTTTATCATTTTATCGTTTATGAGAAAAATATATCAAATACAAAGCTCGAAAAATATTCGAGTTTCATTAAAATCATTAAAATAGGAAATACACTTTTATTTAACTTCTGGAATCGACTTGGCACATTTTTATTGTGCATAAGTGTCCGCAGTCGGATTACGATTGTTTCACATTCCGGGATAGAGGAAGCCTAAGTGATCAGCGACGTGCCCGTGTCCGAAGAGGTAAAATAGGTTAAACAGTTTCTGTTCGTCTATCATTGAGGGTAATCTTGTAACGATGTAAAGGTATTGCTAGCAGTCTGAGAGACAGCTTCCTGCAGTTTTACCTCACGAATTGCGACAGGGGTATTGCAGGAGTCCCCTGAATCGAATCGCAGCAAGTTCTCGGTGCCTTTCAGGTGACTTATCGTCCCTGTCGACAGGAATTACGAGACCGACAAGGAGAGACGAAGAGGCACGCGAGGTCTGGAGACAGGACCGATCGATCGATCCGTAGAGCAACAAAACCATTATCTTCTTCGGGCGTTCAAGCGCAAGGTAAACTGTTTCTCTATATTGAAGTAGGACTGTTCCATCGGAAGACACGAGTTCACTCCTCGACTACGGTGCAACGGGTAAGACGAGCACGCTCCGTTCTATCTGTTAGCCGTTTCCGAATCATTGAGATCGATTTAAAGTTTGGGTATAGACCATAGGGATGAAGTGGCAACGTTCGATGCTAGATATACACTACTAGCCGAAAGTCTCGCTACCAGATCGTGTTCTTTCAATTTATCATACACCAAAAATCTGCTATTTTCATTAACGGGCAAGATTTTATGCATTTATGGCAAACATTAAATCGCCAAACACAAAATTGAAAAGGCATCAGGAAAACTTAAGGATATTGTTATATTATTCTGGATTTTTTAAGATCGTTAACCCTTTGCACTCCGAATTACTTTTCAATTTTATTGCCTACAATTTCCTACTATTTGAAATTTACTTCAAAGGACAGTTCCTTAACTGTTACTTATTTTAAACAATTCGTTTACTAATTATATTAAATGTAGCTCTCAAACTTCGTTCTAATTTATACTTCTGGAACTAGCAAGATTTTATGCATTAATGACAAACATTAAATCGCCAAACACAAAATTGAAAAGGCATCAGAAGGACTTAAGGATATTGTTATATTATTCTCGACTTTTTAAGATCGTTAACCCTTTGCACACCGAATTATTTTTCAATTTTATTGCCAACAATTCCCTACTATTTGAAATTTACTTCAAAGGGCAGTTCCTTAACTGTTACTTATTTTAAACAATTTTTTTTACTAATTATATTAGATTTAGCTCTCAATCTTTGTTGTAATTTATACTTCTGGAACTGACAAGATTTTATGCATTAATGACAAACATTAAATCGCCAAACACAAAATTGAAAACGCATCAAAAGAACTTAAGGATATTGTTATATTATTCTGGACTTTTTAATATCGATAACCCTTTGCACTCCAAATTACTTTTCAATTTTATTGCCAACAATTCCTTACTACTTGAAATTTACTTTAAAGGACAGTTCTTTAACTGCTACTTATTTTAAACAATTTCGTTTACTAATTATATTAGATGTAGCTCTCAAACTTTGTTGTAATTTATATTTCTGGAAATTATATTTGTTTTTAACTAAATAATAAGAAATTAAATAAATAAAGGAAGAGCTAAGTACATATAAAAAACCGTTTCCTTTACATTTTTCTTTCCCTGATGTCGAGTTACACTCGACAAAGTGCAAAGGGTTGAAAGTAAAATTATAATTTTGTTTAACTTCAGTCTCTTACAACAGACTTGGACTAGTCTGATGTGCGTTAGACGACCAAACATGTTCCTCTTTTTTGCTCTATAAAACATTCAAAAAAGATAGCAGATCAAGTTTCAAATCATTGTTGAGGAGAAAATTCAATCTTTAAATCTGTGATAGATTCTTACCGAAAAAAATTCATGCTTTTACAGGCAATTCGACTTGCAGTGTTTTCGACCAGAAACGTGTCATAAGTTTTTCATCTGCTATATCATGTACAAATATCGTAGAAAAAAATGAATGAGGGCAGTGAAAATAGAGGGTCGGAGCTTTAAAATGAATCCGTATTTATTGTTGTACTATGTTTTCGAACGAAATTATCGGAGTTCAAATAATGACAATGTTTGGTTCAAATATAAATATTATTATTATAAAGAAGAGACGCAAATAGAGTGTTCGTTTCTTTTGCCTGAAAGCAGAGAATTTAAGCTTGTAGAAAAATGAGACCGGTTGACGAACGTTGCGAAGAATGTCGTCTTCCTGTCGCCGCAGGAATTGTAAACATTTCCACTTTTCTCCGGAGTTTCGAGTCGGAGACGATTTTCGTTTGCGTCTCAAGATCGTTATTTGCCTTTGTTCAAACGGACGAATTATATCAATAGCAAACGAAATAATTTCGCCATGATCTGGTGGACGACGCGAGGGGAAAGATTCGTTTAAAGACTATAAACAATGGCCGATTGTTTCCGAGGAATGTTCCAGCATAATATTTAGATTGGCGCAGCTTCCAACTGGAAACATCGGTGTTTTTTCTTAATTTCAGCCTGCCTCTTCTCATGAATACGGAGGTTTACTAAGGGCGATACGCCGCCGACGTGAAGCTAAGAAAAGGTTCAGAGAGATTATTTGTACAAGCTGATTCCGGCAGCGCTTTGCATCTGTCGTGGGAAATAGAACATTGAACCCGACCGCTCGTCTATGTTTACTACTGTCCTATTACGGATTCCGTTTCCTCGAATTTATGTTTAATTCACCGGTCTAATAAAATTCCGGTTAACTATCCAAACGAATACGGAAACACGACTATTCTAACAGTTCTTACGCAAACAAAATGCTGCTTAACTTCGTTTCGCGAGTCAACCGAATCTGTGCCAACCAAAGTAATCAAACGCGAAAAATATGTCTGACTATTTTGGTTCTTGGTTGTGGAAAACCTGATCTAAGGCAAACAATTAGATTTGTGCGTTTGTATTTTACTCTCGAATTAATGTTCGAACGAAGGAACATTTTCAATGAATATATTGGTTATGGGTTTATACAATAATAATTTCTCATTCGTGAATCCGAATATATATTTGACGGTACAATGAATCTTTGATTAAGAGAAATTATTGAATGGAGAATTCGTGAATGTAACTATACGCGGGTTTTAATTAAACCTGCTCCGAGCGCATAATGATTTATATAGAAAAATTTCCGCATAAAGTGTTCCATAGACATTCATCAAACCAGCAATAATATGGCGAAAATTTGCAAAAGAATTTAGAAAATTGTAATATCATCTCTGGATCGGGTGAACATTCGTGAAAGAAACGTTTTGAGATTGATAAATATGAACGATTTTTCCGAAACACTTTAGTTCCTGATTGTCGCACGCGTATCGTTGACGAAGTAAAAACGCTGGGTAATACTATCGAGAACAGCCCCTACAGTTTATTTTGGTTGCGCTATGGTCTGTGAAAGCACGTTCGACCTCCGTTCAAGAAGTTCAAGGACCAACTTAGCAATGGATAAGAGGGGTGGACTATCAACCACCTTCCGGTTCCGCTGAGTGTGCAAAACGCTGCGCGCGACCTGCACAATTTTGCAAATCACGTGTGTGACGCCCGAGCCGCACGCTTTTTGCCGTTCGAAGCTATTAATTCGGGGGTTTAAACGCACTCATCTGATCCCTCCAGTTAATTAGGCTTTTATTATGCAAGTCCGTCGTCTCGAGGATCGTTCTAATGGCGACGAACCTGTGACACGAGGTTATCGGAACTCGGAATCGGGAATATTCGTCGAGAATTAATATTAGCCTGACCATGTTACAGGCGTAGATTTATCGTAATTGAATCTTCGACCTTTATGCTAAATAATTCTCCGTGCATGTTGCAACCATTAAAGTTCATACCTTCTCTTAACTAATTTGACGTGATAATATTGAAAAATTTTATTGAATTCTTATTTTATATTATATAACTCGTCAGTCATTCTTTTGGTCTTTATATTCTCCGAAATATTCTACAAATTTTATATTGGATGTTGATGAATATATTCGCGAGAAATAATGATTTGAAACCAGCGATATTAAAAGATATTATGTGACAAATAATTTTGGAAATTCGAAAGTATCATCTTTCTTTTTCCGCTGTAATCCGCAGGCTAGGTTTGTAATTACAAATACTGCTAATTAGAACCGCAAAATCCCATTTCTGCGCTGCACATCATTATACATATATTCACATAGCAAATAGATACGGAGAAACCATGAGCAAAAGCAGCGCGAATTTACGTATTACATAGTTACATGAATGAAATCCTGCGATATGGAACTTGGAAAACGGCGCACCTGATTAGCCATCCATAGAGAATTCTCTGTTATCTTGAATCGTTTCGGAATGGTCCGTGGTTGATGTATGCAATCAAATGAAAGCAGCAAATATCCATTAACATACAACGAAACCCCATGGATAAATGCCGTTAGGCTGAGCCGTTATACATAAAACTATAAAGCTAATCATTTCCGGTTCAATTTATTATCAATCCCTTCGGGCACCGTCACTGTGCCAATTAATGCCACCGCTCAAAATTATGTGGACAACACGTTTAATTTTTTAGGCGGTCTAGTTTACACAGTACTAGAAAATATATATTTCAATAATAATTATGTGAGTTTCGTATTTCGACATTTTCTTTTTTCAACCCTTATGTCGTTAACCTAGTACCCACTTTAAATATCTTTTTAAAACTTCTCTAATGTTTTTGTCGATAAATAAAAGAATTATTTGTATGTTTATGATATATACACTCCCGCTCAAAATTATGTGGACGACACGTTTAATTTTTTAGGCGGTCTAGTTTACAGAGTACTAGAAAATATATATTTCAATAATAATTATGTGAGTTTCGAATTTCGACATTTTCTTTTTTCATCCCTTATGTCGTTAACCTAGCACCCACTTTAAATATCTTTTTAAAACTTCTGTAATGTTTTTGTCGATAAATAAAAGAATTATTTTTATGTTTTTGATATATACACTCCCGCTCAAAATTATGTGGACGGCACGTTTAATCTTTTATGCGGTCTAGTTTATACAGTTAATAATAAATTCATTAGATATCTCACCAATAATTATTATTGTTGTCTTGAGAAGACAGCAAACCACGCTAATGGATCATCGTAGATTGAAACAGTATAAGCCCTGTCGAAGAAACTTTTATTTGTTCAAGAGACTGTAATAATTAAATTGTACAATTTGGTACTATTAAAATAAATTATACTTGCAACAAAGTGTTCACATATTTTCGAGCGGGAGTGTATGTAAATTCAGACTCTTTTCGGAAGAACTTTAGAGAAAAAGTTGATGACATGAAAAATGTTTGAAATTTCACTTTGATTCGTTTTGTTTAAAAAGACGAAGTGGAACTTGCTAATAGTTTTAATTTTTCTTACTTTGTAACGTTTTATATCCGGCGTGTCAGTGTCGGTGTCATCATTTTCGCCATCCGGACACAATCCTCCGCTTCACCGTTCGTTTTTAACTGAAACAAGTCGTATTATTTCTAGCGAATTGATTTTGTAGGTTACCCAACACAGACACGCAATAGTATCAAAAGATTCGTGTAATAGTATTTCGCTTCCAGGAGGAACGAAACGTACGTCGCTACGTTACAGTGACACACGTTTAATCGTCGGAAAGATTTCGTTCTCGCGGACCAACGAAATATTTCACTCGTCTACGTGTATAGAGACCGTGCGCTTTTACTAAACCCAGATTATAATGGTCGACCCGGACACAGATGAAATGGACCTGAAAATTACTTGGTCAACCTCAAATGTGAATCGTCATAATCGTTGGACTGCGAATTTTATGCACTTATAGCGTGCCCGAGTCTGCAAATACAATGAAATGGCTGAATGAAAATTTAATTGTCTTTTTATGTTAGCTATTAAACACGAACTTCGTTAAACCAGGACTACTAAAATAGATAAAAGCTGAAACAAATATTAACATGAAAATACAGACAATAAAATTCTATACTATAGAAGATAAGAAACATCATCAACCTGGGAAGATTCAAGAGCACGAAAATCGATTCGACTGAATTGTGCTTGTTACGCGAATGTATAAGATGTAATTACGCTTTCTCGCAATTACGGGAAACACGATGCGCGACAAAAATGAAAAAAAAAAACATAAACAAAAGGAAAAATGTTTCTGTGCCGGAGAGCTCGTAAAGCACGAGCAACAAGGCCGGCTAACTGACAGCGAGAAACATAAAGGAATTAAATTCTTCTTGAATAGATTACAATCTGAAATGAACTTGTACAACTGTATTCGCGCAGTGTCCTTTCATTTTCCTTTGGCCGGGAGTTTTTTGGACTTTCCGCAAACAGTACGTCTGACATTTGCATTTTGCGCTGGTAATTGTAATTTCCTGAATGGATGTTATCTTTGTGAAGCCGAGAGTTTTTATTAAAGGGAACACCTCGCGGCTTTTCCAGCTTTATGAAGGAAACATTCGTGTTTCCTGAAAGGAAGGGGAGTTACTACGTTCGCGTTGCTTTAGCAACACTGCGGGGTATTAATACAGAACCAGGAAGTGCGAATAAAATTTAAGCTACAATTGCTCAACCTTCGTTGTTGTTTTCTTTTTTATCGTATCGTTGCATTTATGCACATAGCTACACTTAGCATGGAAATGTGCCGTTTCTCGGACACATACAAATTCACACCACTGAAAATTCGTTCATAATCCACTAAATATTAATTAACAAAATCAGTTGTCCTATCTTTCTGTCGCTGGATGTACGAAACATTGTATGCCTTTCGAAGAAGAAGAATTCGGATGAAATGTGCACTGTAATTCATTAAAAAATGATTCCTATCTTCATTATCTAAATAAATATATATTTCTACCCGAATTTCCCGTGCGAAACTTTTATTTACGGTATCATATCTAAATTAACCCTTAAATGGTACAGCGTGTACTCAGATCACGAAGCATCATACCAGGATCATTTCGAAATTGTATATACATTTTCCTGAAATGCCTTTATAAGCAAATAATTTAAGACCAAATGATCCAAATGTCCTAAAGAAGTGAAAAACACTTGATATTTGCAATTCTCGTACAATACATTAGCAAAGGTTAATGTAAGAAATATTCTTGGGGCACCGAGAGGCGCCAGTTTACCATTTAAGGGTTAAAAACTAGTTAAAAGTGTCCGGTTTCGGACGGAGAAGTCCTGGGTTTTTATGTCATTCGTTCTGTGTTCACGATTTTATAGGTGGCAACCCTATTTCCAACAAGACAGACGGCGTTTCGAGATTCATCGAAATCTGCCGGGGTGGAGGGGAAGCAATGATCGCTCGTTCCATGCAAGTATTCCGTCTGGCGAGAATGTCTCGAAAGTGAGTCACTTCCTACCCTCGTTTCGATCCCCGGTGGGGTTGTCGGTCGCTATACGACCGACTATGCAGGCTGGCGAGCCCGAAGAAAAACACGAGGAGGAGTTTGTCGGAAAACGTCGAAAAAAAAAAAAAAGAAAAGAAGAGAACCACTCCCGTAAAGATATCACTTCTTACGTTCCCGTCGACGGGGGCGCTTGAAATATCAGAGACCGGCAGTCGAAGAAAATACTCGGGCCGGGGGGAAAGCAATCCGAGAAGAATCGTCTTGGAATAGGACGAAGCGGCGCGACGAAGAGTCCGCTTCTCGGCCGCATAAATCACGGTTCGGAAGAATGAATTTTACCTATCTATTTTTAATATCGATCTACGAGATCTTCCTTCGTTAACGCAATTCCCGCGTTGACGCGCGCAGCGCTTGGGAAAACCGTGGCTCCAATGAAATTTAATTGGTCCCGCTTGTACTGTTTGTTTCGCGCGAACGTCTTTCGGAATAACATTTTATTTAACAGTCTCATGTTACATTTCCGTTGCAAACGCATGAATACCACAGACTAGTCATAAATTAATCAAGTTTGTAGTCTAAACGTGAAGGTACAAATTTGATAATCATATATAAATCTAAAATGGGTATTATGTATTGTATGGTCACATTTTGATAAATCAACGATCATACGGTCAATGCTATCGGAGAAGGGTCTACTGTTTCCGCTAACGCGTTTATTTATTTCAATTGCGTAATTTGGCACGAGCACGTACCGGCGGATATTCCTCATGTCAACGATATCAGTTTACATTTGGGGAATATACAGTACAACACACATGGAGTATAACGTGCAACAATCGCAGGAAATATTTTATGTGAAAAACAATGAATCAGCAAAGAAGTATTTCAAGCGCGAAAGCTAATATCCAATCATGAATTTCAAGTGAACCTGTCAATCTAAGTTCTCAAAAAGTGATTTATAGTGTGATAATAAAAATTGTGTCGCTATCGATAATAAAACTAAAGTGCGAATAAATTAGAATAAAAATTCTTCGTAATTTGTACAGACGATACGTTCTCCATGTTGTACGTAAGGAGCTCCTGAATAGAGTTTTCAGGAGCAAAGTGGATCTCGTATCTCAAGAGCAAAGCCGAGAGTGATGCTACAAGTCAAATTCATAAAAGAAAGTGGAGAAAGGAGCCAGCAGTTCGTATGTCTTGCATTCACATATTATTCCATGCCAAGATTCATGCACTTGCCAGCGATGTTGCACCGTGTCGGTCATTCCTCGTTTGCCGAAAATAACACGAGCCAGCTACGTGTTGGACGTTGCCTGGTTTATGCGGAAAATGGGCTAGCTAATAGCTACCTATCAGCCCGATCTCCTTGTTGACATGAACATGGTTTTAACTACACTGCCACTCAAAATTGTGCGAACAATTTTTCGAGAATCGATGACATGAATTTATTTTATTGGACGATGTTCATTTGTGAATTCCTCTACGTGCGCCTATTAATATACGCAGCATCATAAGTGGTACTGATCAACATTTTATAAACAGCACCATATATCTTCTTTGTTTACTAATTTTATTATTCTTCGAAAAAGCAGGCTTCGAATAAAATATTGTTTGATCCAATTTCATTCATAAAGTTTGACTATAACAATTGATTTTATATTTGTTAAACGGCACTAGGCATCTTCCCTACTAATTAATTTTATTATTTATCGATTTTCCTTACGTCAGCGTTTCCAGAGTATCTAACAACAAAAGCATATCGATTTGAAATAAAATATTCAGCTTCGATCCAATTTGATTCGCGAACTTCGAATGCATCAATTCATTTCACATTTTACGAACAGCACCGCATACATTTTCTTTATTTATTCATATTATTATTTATCGATTTTCTTTACATCAGCGTTTCCAGAGTATTTAACAACAAAACAGGCCGATTTGAAATAAAATGTCAGCTCCAATCCAATTTGATTCACAAACTCCGAATGTAACAATTGATTTCACGTTTTTCAAACAGCACCATGCATCTTTATAAATGAATATTATTATTCATCGATTTTCTTTACATCGACGTTCAAATAAAATGTCAATTCAGATCCAATTTTATTCGGAAAATTTTCACGCAACAATTCCCTGAAACAAAGGCCTGGGATTAATAAAAGTGGTGGATCAAAGAACTTTGAGGAGACAAAGGGTTGAACCCGCAGAGCGAACGCGTTAAAACTAATTCCAGCGCTAAGATTATCTGCAAAGTGATCGTGTCCCCTTTGAATGTCCTTACATCCGTTCACGGTGCGCTTGCTTTTCTCTTAAAGCATTCTCACGTCCGTTCAGAGAGTATTGGTCTAGCACATCCGCAAGAAGTAGATCGGTGTCCCAGTGAGAGGGACACTCGTAAGGGAACACAGTAACGTATGCAGCTAGGTGGTATCATTCCCTCCCAACGATAATATTGCTTTTGCCGTCGTATGTGTTCCTTCCGCTCTTGCATTTACCTTAGTCTCTGCGACACAGTTTGTGTACGGCATCAGCCTTCCCTTTGCCGGGAAATATAAATGCAGAAATGGCTCTTTGTAAAAGTGAAAACCTTTCTAAGAATACGCCGCCAATCTCGCATCAATCCCTGTACCTTCAACGAGAAAAGATGATCAATATGATTTCATGTCCTTATTGTAAGTTTGATCTTAAGAGACTCAGCATTCTATGGTCTTCAAAGTGTAACCCTTTCGGTCACGAATTATTTATTCCTGGAGAAAAAATCATGGCTTCGCTAAGCAGTTCTTTGAAAATATAAATGTTTAGCGTATTACTTTTATTTAGTACTAACTGTACCCGGCCACGCGTTGCTGCGGCTCAATCTGGTTAACTGGAAAAGAAAGAAAAGAGAAAGCGCACGTTTCTAATATGTTTGTTGATGAACCAATGCAGATCGATTGCACTGAAAAAGGAGAAAGAAAGTTATAACAAAAACATATGAAATTACAAAACATTAGAAAAGGAAAAAACACGAACTATAAAACAAAAAAAAATACTAACGAAATATTTTGAACAAACGAACATTTACATTTTTATTTATATACATAAAAACAGGCGCGTATTCGAATGCGACGTTGTGTCAAAATTTCAAAGCAATCGGTGTACTTTCGGAGATTTAAGATTTTTAACAAATGAACATTTACATTTTTATTTGTATAGATTTCACAATGCATGCGGGTATACAATACTTTATTAGGTATATGAAAACACGCGCGTATTCGAATGCAACGTTGTGTCAAAATTTCAAAGCAATCGGTGAACTTTCGGAGATTTAAGATTTTTAACAAATGAATATTTACATTTTTATTTATATAGATTTCACAATGCATCCGGGTATACAATATTTTATTAGGTATACGAAAACACGCACGTATTCGAATGCAACGTTGTGTCAAAATTTCAAAGCAATCGGTGAACTTTCGGAGATTTAAGATTTTTAACAAATGAACATTTACATTTTTATTTGTATAGATTTCACAATGCATGCGGGTATACAATATTTTATTAGGTATACGAAAACACGCACGTATTCG
>CM052190.1:8247483-8301871 GCA_028455805.1 Lasioglossum figueresi
ATTACTAAATGCGACACGTCGTAAATATTTAATTTCACTTGTCTCCATTGCCTACCAACGAAGAAAAGCAAGCTTTGATTTCAAATTAATCCTTTGGCAGGTCTTGTTCATCCTTTTGCAATCCAAATTCACCCTTTCGCAATTCACGTTTTTCCACTTTGTTCCCTTGAGCTTTCATTGAGAATGCGTTGGTGTATTTAAAATGTATCGGGATTTTTTGTTAATCACCAGTCGAAAGATGTTCGCACACTTTCGCGAACCAGTGTCTGCGCGCTAACGTCTGCGTATAAATTATTAGTCGATATTTCAGGCATGACGTCACTTCCGGCAATGTGCCGGCTGGTTTCCGCGGTATGATGGATGATCCGCCCCCGCCATCCCCGTCGGTCTGTGTCTCGCCACCCCCGTCGTCAAGCTCTTCCTCAAATCGTTGCGCATACACGAATCTTCTGGTGAATACATTCTGGCGGATTTTCGCGTAGTATGTATAGGACCGTTCAGACAACGGCTAATTATTATTGTCCGCGATGAAAAATTATTTTCGGAAGTTCATCCTAATTATGGTAAATGATACCGAACTTCATTTACCTCGATTCCCGCTCGTTAAGTGTACTTTCAAACTTCAAACCTTTCTCGATATTATATACACATTCACGTGTGTGTGCATGGTTTCGCCATAATAATTATTACCGGGGAGGAGAAAATGGCGAAGAGAAAATGCGCTTTTATTAACAAAAAATTTGGGTTTAAAAGTCTTTTTAATACGCGTACTTCGCAATTTTATTTCGTTGTTAATATAACTTCTGATGTTAACAATCAAACGATGCTAATTAAGTTTCCGGAGAGGAAACATGGTATAATTAAATTGAAATTAAAATTGTTGGACTGGTATAGACTTTGTACAGGATGCTAAACGAGATGTGAACATACTGTTGCTTGTACAAATGGAATTTGAAGAAATCATTGATATTCCAGTTAAAAATTCAAGCTTGAAATATAATAACAATAAATGGTACTCATTTCACTTTAAAAACAAAATATTTGTCCTCGGAATATTTACTGTAAATCATTTTTTCTGATACAACACTGGAAACAGAAATTAGTTATGGGTCAGATTAAAACAGTGATTACGATATATTTAAATTAAAATGAAAAAACTGATCGAGATCAATTTAAATTCAAAATAAAACAATGATCGAGATAAGAAATTCAAAATGATACAGCGATCAAGATGAATTTAAATGAGATTTAAAACAGTGATTACAGTTACCAGATAAGTATTCGGAATTATTTAGTAAAGCATTACGTGTTCAATGTTATAAAACTCGACGACATTGTTGTGATACGTAGAGGTCCGCCATACCTATGGTGACCCATAAGTCGAGTAATCTATCCCTCTCAATGGATGAAGAAACTGGAGAGGTTATGAAACAGAAACTCACCGGTTAGCTCAGGCCATTGCTGTTGGAATTTCAGTTGGTCGATAAATAAGACGCCAGGGTTATTAGATATCGTGGCCGCGGATCAAATTCCAATTTCGCCGGCGAAGGCAAAGGGCTTTTCTACCTTAGCGAAACTCGAAGGGGTTGAATCTGTGTCTAGTTGGCTCTGAAGCTTCCTGGCCGACGTGTCAAATCGATTTATTAAAGTAACGTTCAAAACTTCCCCGAATATTCAACATTATTTCCATGTCAGGAGATACGTCGACATCGGAGTTTATCTATTTTAACATTATTAACCCCCTGCCGTACCATTTTCTTTACAGTTACAGCGATGAAAACGTCTTTATGCACAAAAATGTCGTAGAGGGGAACAGAAAATTTATATTTTTCGTATGGCTACATTTATTTTAGTGCTTAAATATTGATTACAAACGAATCAAATTTTATTTCTTCTAAAATGAAACGCGTACCATTCGTATTTGTCAGACTTCGTTACAAACCTTCGTCGCGAGTCTGGCTCGTCAAAATACGGCAAGAAGTTATGTAAGCTGCTTCGATAAAATGAGCGTTCTGAAATTTTTCTGAAACCTTACCTGAATGAAAAATTAAATATAAAACTATATCTAAAACACTAATTTCTGCAGTACGTTCGTGCAATTTTCTGAAGTGTATAAAACCCCAACGAAGTAAAGAATAATTTTTTATGAAGAATTAACAAAATCGTTTCAGTAGGTGCTAAACACAAATAATTATTATGAGCAGCTTTTTTACAACGTTTGTTATCTGCATTGTCGAGTCGAGGTTTTCGTACACGCACGAGCAATCGACCTTGATTCCTGCACTTGTACCGTGCTTTTGTGCGAAATCTCCAAATGCAGGATCAAAGGGAAAGAGCCAACTCTCTGAATGAATATGGAGTGAATCGCGGCTTTCAAAACCACCATGATAAATGACACCTTTCTGCGTTTGCTTCGCGAAGTGCAGGTCAATTTTCACGATTTACACGACGCGGTTCCTTTGTGATTCGCGGCACACCCCCACGGGGCCAATTAAATTTTATTCAAATGCGTTCAACCTGATCAGGGATCTATACAGAAATCACGTATATCATTGAAGACGTATGGAATTGAAGAATTAAAAATATATTCAACAGAAATTTCGTCATCCCGAGAAATTCAATCCCCTGAAATTTATCACGTAATCCTCATAACATTGTAAGAAATCTCTATATACTCGTCAATATATAAAAACGTGTAGATTATAATAGGAAATGGAAGAATTTTTCGAATGAGAAATAAACTAGGAATAAATTCTTTGCGATCAAAAGACTCTAGTCTTCGATTCTCGAAATCCTGATTTCGCGAGAGAGCATGGTGAATCCATCAAGGGGTATCTGAATAGCACTCTTAGTGGTGTATTGAATCGCGTCTCAACATCTGGGGGCATAGGCGAAAGCCTCGGCTCTCCAATGAGGGGTTATACACCCTCTGCCTCATTGAAAACATGTTCAAATAATTTCTTAAAAAGGATTCTACGTTAATATCGACGTTTTCATGAATTTAATTTAAAATACTGTATTAACTGCAAGACACAGCCGCTATTGTATATAGACATTAATTTCGTTTTTTTTCATAATTTTACTAGCTTGAAAACGGTAGTATTTTAAAATTTCTTACATTTTTGTGCCATTTCTCATTTTTGTCATAAATGCATAAGATCCGAAGTATATTTATACAAGTGTTGATTATGTGAACGCAAGACTGAAGTAATTTTTATACAGATTCGCATATTCACCTCTTAATTAAGAACATCAAGTACTAGAAAAAACAGTGGAAAGCTCGACAAATACTTTGACGGGACAGAAAAATATTCTTTCGAATCTGACTTTGACAGATTTTGTATTCTGCCGGAGTTGTGCAGCGTCCGCCATAAATATTCGAGTTTGAAGAAACCGTGCAGACGACAAACTGAAAATAAAAATGACATTTCCGACTGTCTGCTCTGTCCAGGTCTATTTATTGGGCGACTGCTGGTCGTTCGCGGAAAAAGAATAGCCCGCCGCGTCATTAGAACGCAAACGTACGATCGTAATCACGAGTGACGAATTCCGTATATATCCGCGATTCGTTACAACCCGTATCGAACACATTGTTGCGGCCCGTGGACCTAACAGCAACACAACGAGACCTTTAAAGCTGCGTACTCTCGCGTAAATCGTTTCCGAAACTGGCTGTCGAAACAGTTACACGATCTCCTCCAGCGAAATCGTTTCTACGTGTGCAATTCGCGCAATATTCAGGAGTTCGAACAGAAAGTAGAGTGGGGATTGTGGTGAACCGTGCGCAGTGGATCTCGCTGCGAGAGGTGTTGGTTGTTAATTTAAACTTTCCACGTTGAAAACACAGCAATTCTGTTATCAAGGAGTTTCGGTCAAACCACTGCTTGCTGCTGACTTCCCTGTCTCTTTTCATCTTCTATTCTGGCCCGCATAGTCGAATTGACGGCACGTTCTTTGTTAATGGCTCGCGAGAATTGGCTATTTCACAAGATCCTCGAATCAATGCTGTATTCATCTTCTATTATGTCTACTTTGTTTTAACCCTTAACTGATGTACCATCGTGATCCCAACAAAATTTCTGCACATTAACTTTCGCTTACTGTATTGTACGATAGCAAGTAGAGTTTTTTCACTTCCTTAGAGTGAGACGAAAATCACGACCGAGCAGGGGATGGTTCTGCGCGTGAAAGTTTCTATTATAGTACTCAAACAATTTAGGGGGGTGAGACCAGAAAAAATCGATAGTTGAAAAATGAGGACTACAAAAAATTTACTGTAAAAAATTTAAGAAATGAGGGTTAACATTCTTCCGTCACGAGATCTGCCTATTCCCTAGATGCTAAGAAGTATTGAAGAAAGCAAAGCGTGATCATCGATCGGCGAGGCTCGACCCACGGCGATCAAAGCTCCTCCGCGTCCTAGCGCGTCTTAAGGATCCTACGGATCCTAATCCCACAAAATGAAGCGGAACGTGGAGAACCTTTATCCGGAGAACTAAATGCGCCGTCGTCGTCCGACGAATCACGAGGGTTCGGAGTGTTCGTGAAAATTAATTAAAACGCAAGAGAAGCAACGAAATTAAAATGTCAAACAGGAGGCGACAGGAACAATGAAAGGTTACCTGGAGCGTCAGAAGCTGGCGCGAGCAGCGAAAATTAAGGTGAGCCAAGGCAGCCGGTAAGAGGACTCGACAATACAGAACGGGGGGGGAGGAAGACGTAGGAGTAGGAGGGTGGAAAGCCAGAGAACAGTATGAAGACAGCGAAAAGAACAATGGGAGGGAAAGTGAATGCGAACGCTGGGAGCGAGAGGGAGAAATGACAGAGCGAAAACGCCGGTGTTAAAGAGGGATGAATGATACGCTCCTGGAAAAAATGATAAAAAACAAACTGCATAAAGATTGCAAAAGCTACGTACCAGTGAAAATTTAAATGTACATCAGATTTCTGAATTTCCACCTCTTCGGCTATCATTGCAAGACTATAGAAAGGGAAATTATCATCACGGACGGTCACGAGATAGAGCGGCAGGGTGTCGGGAGGTAGCCAAGGTAGCAAAATAGAGGGATGGCGAGGCTGCTGCACTCCTGGACAGAATGATAGCGCAAACGTGTGCTTAATTTTATCGAAAACTGCAGAAAGATTGCGAAAGGTACGTACCAGTAAAAATTTAAATGACCATCAGATTTATGAATTTCCACCCCTTCGGCTATCATTGCAAGAGTGTAGAAAGACAAATGACCATCGCGGACGGTCACGAGGTAGAGCGGGAGGGTGTCGGGAGATATCCAAGGTACCAAAACAGAGGGGTAGCGAAGCTGCTGGACTCCTGGACAGAATGATAGCACAAACGTGTGTTTAATTTTATCGAAAACTGCATAAAGATTGAAAAAGGTATGTACCAGTCAAAATTTAAATGATCATCAGATTCCTGAATTTCCACCCCTTCGGCTATCATTGCAAGAGTGTACAAAGGGAGTTGACCGTCAAGGATGGTCGCAGGGTTGAGCGGGATGAGCGGCAGGGTGTCGGGAGGTAGCCAAGGTAGCAAAACAGAGGGGTAGCGAAGCTGCTGGACTCCTGGACAGAATGATAGCGCACACGTGTGTTTAATTTGATCGAAAACTGCATAAAGATTGAAAAAGGTACGAACCAGTAAAAATTTAAATGATCATCAGATTCCTGAATTTCCACCCCTTCGGCTATCATTGCAAGAGTGTAAAAAGGGAGTTGACCGTCAAGGTTGGATGCGGGGTTGTGCGGGATGGCCGGGAGAGTGTCGGGAGATATCCAAGGTACCAAAATAGAAGGATGGCGAGGCTGCTTGACTCCTTGACAGAATGATAGCGCAAACGTCTGTTTAATTTTATCGAAAACTGCATCAAGATTGAAAAAGGTACGTACCAGTAAAAATTTAAATGATCATCAGATTTCTGAATTTCCACCCCTTTGTCTATTATTGCAAGACTATAGAAAGACAAATGACCATCACGGACGCTCACGAGGTAGAGCGGGAGGGTGTCGGGAGATATCCAAGGTAGCAAAACAGAGGGGTAGCGAAGCTGCTGGACTCCTGGACAGAATGATAGTGCACACGTGTGTTTAATTTGATCGAAAACTGCATCAAGATTGAAAAAGGTACGTACCAGTAAAAATTTAAATGATCATCAGATTCCTGAATTTCCACCCCTTCGGCTATCATTGCAAGAGTGTAAAAAGGGAGTTGACCGTCAAGGATGGTCGCGGGGTTGAGCGGGATGAGCGGCAGGGTGTCGGGAGGTAGCCAAGGTAGCAAAACAGAGGGGTGGCGAGGCTGCTGGACGTATATAACCGTTAAAAATGCCAGTGGCACGTTGGTGGTGTACACGTCATCCACTATTGACCGGCTGCGACGGGGGTCGGAGGGTGGCAATGGTAGCGTTGCCGGTGTTGGCGGAGGGTGGACACCGCGCTATTTTATCTGCCATTGAAACTGGAACGTGCTGGATGGGTGGCCAGAGTCCGATTCCAGGGATGGGGATCACAGGGGTGGGGGGACAGAGAACAGCTAGTTGACGGTGGTTTTTGGCTTCGACAGGAAACGCAAACGCTGAGGTAACGAAGCGCTCACGGTGATCGGACCATCGCACACCTCTCGCCCGCCTCGCCGGCACCCTGAATCAACCTGTATCATTGGTCTATGCATCATTAAAACGCGTGTTGTTCCTGATAGACATCAATGGCGCCGTATTTGGCCGACGACAATGCGTGAAATCATTTTTCCCGCTTTTGTTCCGAATCGACTGACTACGCGGTTCGTTTTACGCCGACCCACGCACCCCCCGCGGTGCACAACCGCCACGCCGAAACGGTAAATTAATGCGAAATGAAGTGATGCGCCAAGCATTTTGCGAAGAATACCACCCTAAACGAGTAATCCGAAAAATATTAATGAGGTCGACGCGGAAATGCGGACCGGTCGAATTTCGCCGTGGAAATGGACCGACGATTTTTCTACTACGATCCAAAGGAGATAACTAGTGTAATTAGGAGGTAATTCGGATTGTTAATTGAAGATTTTGCTTTTCGATTTTTTTTTGGACTGAATTCTTATTATTAAAATTAGAATTAGAGATATCGGCATTACTAAAAACGTATAAATAATAATGAACGCATAATACTGAATTATTTTCGTGACAAATAAAATTGAATACATTGTAATGATGTAAAAATAAGATTGCATGCAATAGGAGGACATATAATAAATTCTCATATCATAATTGTTGAATATTCTCCTGATAAATAAAATGACGAAACGAAAATAATTTATGACGTGGCGTAATCCACGATACGACAACGTGGCACGGCAGTGGCGAATCCGACATTTCTGCGCGTTCCGCGCGGAAAAGCTTTTATTTTCATGGGCTTCGTTAGCGTTTTCAAATTCCTTGCTTTGTTCGCGCGATTTTTTGGTTTCACAGGGCAAAAAGTAAGCGGGGGCATTTACCATTTTTCAGCATATCCGAAGTGAAAGGACTGTGCCGAAGGGTGTTTCAAGCCACAAGATAGGGAGGACTCTCTTGCCAAGCCGAGCGTCGAAGTGAATGCTGCATGGAAAAAATCGTCCGCGAAAAATCGGAATGTAGTTTCCAATCTGCAATGCAAACTCACGGTTTCGCGGACTGTTATATACTCGATTCCCGACGCAGGAGGGGCAAAAATGTCGGAGAAAGAGATATGGATATGCGGCGTGCAGAGGGGACGGTTCCCCCCTTTCCCGTTCCGTTTCGTTTCGTTTCGTTTCGTTTTCGTAGATTTGCGAACGACCGTAAAACGCGACCTTCGCGATGCTAATTAAATTCGTGTGTTTCATTTCGGCTACTCTATACCCTGCTAATTTAATTTTCCGTTGTTCCGTTGTTTCCCGAACAATTGCACCAAGCGGCCCATTAACGGCGTTCTGCGTTCTCTTATTGCATTACGAGAAGTCTATGGATTTCGTGCATTTATGCCACGCGTGATTGTCCAAACGGTAGCACAGAAATGGCCACCAGGCGAAATTTTTCTTTCGCTACCAACCTAACAAGACTTTTGGAAATATGCTGATAAAGCTCTATCTGAACCATTATTTATACTGTTATCAAAACCGACTTTCGGATTGATTATCGAAATGCTATAAAAAAAAGTTGAACTGTCAATTAATATTCGAAAACGCCAATTCGTGTTTTTATATAAAATCCATTAGTTATTTTAACTGGCGAGAAATATCCGAATATACTGAATCGTCTGCACCAAACGCTTTATACTCGCCATAGCTATCAATTAATTTTTGGAAAAACTGATTTGTATTTCCGGAACGCGAAACCGCACAAGTCATTTTATCCGGTGGAAAATATGTGAATGCAGCGAACAAGAAACGCGACACGCATTTATATCGACAACGGGTTCGTTAAACAGGATTCTAATGGAAGATAATTGTATGAAACATAAGTGCGGCGATTTAATCGCATACTCAAAACGTTTCCACGGAAAGTGACGATCCATCAGCGAATAGACTCGTTTTTCCGTATAATGTGACAGCATCGGTACGATCGGTATGTCGTTTGGGTACACTGATGAGTGCATTCCATTCAGGAAAATATAATGGACGCAGGATGCAACATGAAACGGTGCGAATGCGTATAATTTATGGCCGGATGTTGTATAATGAAGCGTTTAAATTTAGTATAGAAGGAAAATTAAATGGGACATACCCGCAGTGTCATATGTCAATGCAATTACGATTAATCCGGTTTATGGGAAACGGATTTCAAAAGTGAATTATCAGGTCATTCTAGAGTGACGTTGTTTTTCAACGGTAATTTTCAGCGGAAACATTGATACTTCGGTTGTTTTTCACCGTCAATCTAGCGGACATCGTTTTCCATTCATTCCCATTTTCAATAACAGTATTTGGAAGATTCAATGTCGTCGAAAACCCACGGTTAGACAATTTTCGTTTAATACCTTAAAGTGTGCTTCATTTAAATTTTCGCAGTGTAATAACTGGACTGCGGATCTTTATGCATTCATAGCAAAAATGAGAAGATGCAATCCAAATCAGTTAAAAAATTTTAATATATGATTTCTCTATTAAAATCATTACGGGAAAAAATGACATTCAGTTTGGTTTCCATTTCTTGCAATCGATGCAGCCAACATTTATTTCGCATAAAGATCCGCAGTCTAATAATAACATTGGAAAACGAAAATTTGAAAAAGCCGAGTCAAATCAATAAGCGTTCTCCGTGTCGCTCGATATTTTTTAGCCACCCTGTAACAACGAGGAACTGTTTCGTGGCGGAGCGCCGTAATTTCCACTTTGCCATAAAATTTTCTCGACTTTCATCCGTACGTTTTGGCGCGCACGGTCCAAGTGCAATCCGCAAACACCATTCTTCCTGTCGCCTCGTGTAAAGTGCTTTTAAGCTGCCGCCGGCCTGGCCCCCGCGGATGAAAAATGAAAATGCCGGCGAAACACGTGGCGTGCCGGTTGATCGAAATCATTCGTTCCGGTCTAACGGGTGGCGCGGCTTCGCGCGAGCGAAAATTTCGCCGATCATCGATGCCGCAGAGCAACACCTCTGCCCCCGCAACTTTGCCGAGGCCGGGAGGTCAACCTTAGGCGTCACGTGACACGCGGTAGTTACGCCAGGCTTAATTTTCCTCCGCAATTTCGTAGATTCGTCGTCTGCAACCCTTGTCCTCCTGCAGCGCACCCGCCAATTCCGATTTGATCACCGATTCTCGTGTCTGAGTGCGTCCATATAACGCAGGTGGCATCATGTACCGGCATGAATTGTAACGACAGCGCGAGTCACGTTAGTCACGAGCATCACGCCCGCGATTATGGCACCGGCATTACCGTGTGACTTACTCCCGGCCGATGCGTGTGTTTCATTCACACGGGGACGCATTCACTGTGTCGCTTGTTAGACCGAACCGCGACGCTTCCACGTTGGTCATGCTGTTTAACTTAATACCAGACTTTAGGATTCTTCTGGATTATGCTGCGGCCAGCTTAGGTGCGGCGACCGCTGCGAGATGCAGCTCAGCACCTGCTTTTCAAACCACCAGGTGAAAAAGAAAGATTGAAAATTGTTTGTCTCTCGGCTGAAGTGTTTACCACGTTCCGTGCCGAGCCGTTCTTTCTCGACTTTTTCATTCAGGCCGTTTCGTTTGTTCTGTGCTGCATTTTTTATAATACCTCATTCTTTGTATTGGTGGGAATATATTCTACATATGTACAATATATTCTTAAACTTGTAATAACATATATATACATATATTTTTAGCGCATTGAATCAATACGTCACTGTGTACCACCAACACGTGGCCTGAATGGATATTTCAACGTGTACCATCGTATTCACGTGGCACGGAACGTGTTAATAAGAATTAGTTAATCGTATATGTAGAGGACGTTCGCGTTATTACCAGCCATCGTTTCTCTTGAAAATAATTAGAAAAGAAATGCAAAACGGATAAGCAACACCATTATCACGGGGACTTGAATGTCATACAAGATCAGAGATACGTTGAATATCAATAATTGTGAATTTTGAGTTTATTTTCTGGCGGCGTACAAGCGCGTAAAAATCCGGAGTCCGCGTATAATATTTGAAATCGTCACGACGCTGTGTTACCACCTTGGTAAGCCACAGTTCCGCACCTGGAATCCGCCGCGCCATTTTGACAGGGATATACAAGGAATCGGTAAATTTCCGAAATCCCCGAATCTTCGATTGTTACTAACATTACCGTCACGTGCATTTCCTATCGCCGCTGGGAACGTTTATCGTGTATACGCGAGGCAGATATATTTATATGCAGCAGGTTCCACCGTATAGGGATACATTATCCTTTCGTTCTTCCCTTGTAAGCCGGCGATGGGCAAGTTCTGCAGCCCCGGGGTATGGGAGCAGAACGTAAAAAGACTGGAGCACGGAGTGACAGAGAAGAGAACCGAAAGGGTGAGATAACAGCGTACAAGGAAGAACAAAAGGTAGAACGTGTCTCCGTACGAGGACGGAAAGGAACCGATTTAAAATGCCGTCCACGACGGGTCATACCCCATTGTCTCGATGTTTGCAACGAATTTGCCTACGTGCTCGAATGCGGCTACAGTCGCTTCTAGGGTGTTTTGCTTGCTGCGCCGCAGTTTATAAACGCGGCAGGAATAAATGTCTTTTACTTTGTTCCCACTGTTGCAAAAATTCTGCCCGGCCTGTCCGCCAACCTTCGCTGCGTCCTGACGCTTGCCAACCTGCGCGAATGATCCATTTCTGCGAAACTTTTCTCCGCTATCGTTCCGCTGCGGATTTTTAGAATATTTATTTATTACGGCTGACCGTTGCGCAGCCGGAATTAAACGGAGTTCCCATTAGTTAGCGGTAAGGTTAACGATACGAATGCGTGTCTATGCAAATTAAACATTTTCTAATGCGATAAATCTTTCTCATACCATACAAAGTATTTCTCTATTTAACACTAAACCTACCACCGATGACCGGCTTTGGATTTTTTATTTTAGAATTATTGAAATTATAGTGGTGCTTTCATGGGAATTGATTGAATACATTTCTTAAAAATCGCACAAAATATTTAAGGCTTGTTATTTTTATAATACAATACACATCGGTCGCTTTTGATGGCCGGCTGGTATTAATTTATTAAAATTCCAAAGAGCCCAAAGTTAATATGCAAGGTTTCAGTATAATTATTCAATTGTAATGATTTTTTGGAATTTTACCCGACATTCGGTGAGAAATAAGCGTTGCATATTCCGGTGATAACCATAAGACGTCTCGTATTTCAAACGGGAAGATTTAAGTACTCTAAGCGAAATCGCGGAAGGGTTGGATGATATTAATTGGTCAAACAGATAATTACAACGCGGCCGGTTTGTTATCACGATGTGCATTCACCTGAATGCGTGTTTCCATGCAATCCGCGCGTTCCTCTAAGGTAATACGGGGTTCGACTGACTGGTCGAATACTCGCGTTTACTTAACGAGCAGAAAATCGCGAATTCGCACAGTTAACGAGCCGCGAGTGAGGCAAAGCTTGCGAATCTACGTTCCCTTCGAGCTTATTCTTTTCTCTTTATAATTGTTCCCTTCTCGATCGCGATGAAATCAAATTATTGTACAAAATTAATCAACCGTAATGCACCAGCTCCGGTTTTTATATCACTGGAGATAACAATGCCAATACGCCTTGATGAATTCCATATCTCATATCTAATTTAATGTATTAATGAAAGAAATACTTCAATAGAGTATAATTAAAACACCCTGTACACGATGACTTTTTAAAATATTAAATCTATCAAACGGAAGGAAAATTAATTAATCTTTTATTTGATTTAAATACCTAAATAATTCAGTTGCGACACGCGCACTGTTGTAATATTTATAATTGACTGCATTTATGACGAACACGAATAGGTAACATTTAAAATAGTAATAATCTATGTATTCTTATCACTAGACTGCGGATTTTATGCATTTATTACAAAAATGGGTAAGTTCAATTTAGAAATGATTAGAGGCGAGGAGAATTTAGGAATTCGAGTGTGTTATTTTCAATTCACTAAAATTATTAAAGAAAAAAAGAACTTTCTCCTTGGCTTGTGTTTTTTAAACTTGATGCAGAAAATTTTTATTTCTCATAAACATCCGCAATCTAATTATCACGTTATTAAAATGTTTGAAGTCACAACGAAATTTCTATTAGGCTTCTACTTCTTAAAATCGATATCGACAATTTGAATTTCGCATAAAAATCCGCAGTCTTGCTATAAAAATTACGTAACACAACGTGACATAATAAAATAGTATATATGCAACAAAAATTCATATATCTAATCTGTTTTAATAGAAAGTCAATTAATTATATTTCTGCATTTGTAGTAACGCAAAACATCGAAATAAAAGTTCGTAGAAATGTCTACATCTCTTTGGATCTATCAACATTTGTTATGAAGGATAGAAATTTTTAATCGTGTAGATAATCAGTAAGAAAATGTGCTAACAAAATGCTGCTTCGATCGGGTCACTCGCGATACGCTGCCCGTTACGATCGCAGTAACGCAATAAAATTGAACGCGGTGAACGTGTGAACAAACCTTTAAACAACACTGACGGCAACCTATATGTAATGCGCCAGCTGTATGTGATTGCGAATAATTATTTAATCCCGGTCAGTGCCCCCCATGCCGTTTCTCTTGGTCCCTGCATCGCGCCGCGGATTCATACTGTCCACTCGTAAATCATGCTTCTCGATAGTGGCTTATACGTACGGCTATCGAGTCTGCAAACTGGCTGCATGCGTTACTTCTGAGTCTTTTTGGCGTCTACTTATACCATATTTCATTAAGCATACTGCCACAGTCAGTACAGATTTATTGAATTTCTGCCTACCTTTATTAGCAATCATTTAATAAATTACTGCGGAATATTACTCGAAAAGGTTAACAAGTTCCACCCGGACGTTATTTATCAATTTAAATTCTACAGTCGCAAATTAATTTCTAATTGATATTCCGAAGCACGATTTTTGATCACAATTTTCTAAAAACTGCTTTATTTATCGGAAGCATTTAAAGTCAGTGACTTTAAATACAGTAAATGAAACTTAAAGAACATTGATACAGTAAAGTCGAGTTTACTGTCCGACAGCCTGTGGTCTGCACGGACAGTTATCGCATACCGATATTATATTTTTATGACTGTGTCTACCTCGCCGATCGTACCGAAAGTTCAAAAGAAAGCCGAACGTAGAGAAGGACAGCATGACAGTGGAGGGGGTAGGCACTGGACAGTGATCGCGTACACGATCGCGGACAGTGAACGCGACTTTACTGTATATTAAAATAAGTATTAAAAGATAAAATCAATTTTTCTGTAATTCAAGTGTGTCGAATGAAACTTGTTTATCGACTGACGCAGGAGACTTTAATTTTTGCAGAAAAATCTGTTTATTCAATTTTATTCAATTATTGCTCGCAAGCGATTTCAAGAAGCAATCTAAGATTTGCTATCTTACTGTAATATTCTGTTTTTTAAACATCGATCGTTATTGATATTTTGCCTACAGGAGAAATTTCGTTTTAATATATTCAACGAACCGCAGAGCGGATTCGTGAAAATTATTTAATCCACGACTGGATTCCGCGAAAACATGCTCCGTCGGTCTGCGGTCGATGAAATTTCATTTCAACGATAATTCGTTTCCCATGAAATTTGTAGCTAATTCTCTGCCTCTCTTGATCCCGACGATACAAAACGGGAAGGAGCTTGCGATATTTCAAAGGTAAACTGTCAGACTCGAATGGCGAGGGCGGGCACCGCGATCGATCATTGCTTTCTATCGTTTTGTGGAGTACTACAGTTCCGCACTTCTTAACTTCTAACGTTACTACACTCATTGTCAGATAAAGTGTGAGATGATGTGTCGGAAGTAATACCATCCCTTATTTCCGTTTCTTAAAAGTAAACCTACAGCTAATTCCAGAAACAACCGGTGCACAATTTGTAACATTTGTACATCGTATTACCACTCAGAATTGCCGATTAGAGAAATTATTAAATAATCATACGATTCGATATTGTTTGTGCATATTTAGTGGTGGGATCTGAATCGCTTCGAATCGCTTCTATTCAATGTTTCCGAGAAAAATCACCGATTCGAATCACTTGCAAGACAATTCGAAGCTCAGAACTCTTGAAACTCTTGGACGTCTTGAAAGTCTTCATTGACTTCAAAATCTTGAAAGCCTTAAAACTTTGGAAGGTTTGTAAGAATTGAAACTCTTGAAATGTTACATCTATCGCGAAACAATGATTACGTCATGTCAGCATTATAAAAAGTATAAAATTTATTAAGATTATCAAGACTTTTAAAATTTTCAAGACTTCAAAACTTTCAAGAGTTCCAAGAATTTCTGATTTCGATTAAATATCGAGTTGATTCGAAACTCTGTGATTGATTTGTTCGAAAACTTTGCAAGACAGAGTATCGAATGCCCATCACTATGCACATTATAGTGCAGAAAATACTGTTTATTACTTTCCTATAACTTATAAAATGAACGTAATAAATAAATTGAAAACAGTGGTACTTGTCGAATGAAAATTCGAACATCTTATGGAAATATTATAAATTGTTCTTACACCCAAAAATAAATTTTTTCAGAAAAAAATTGTTTTATTCAACTTTAAAGAAATATTATCATTTTAATTAATCTATGAATGAGCCCAACGTTCGTATAAGCAACCCCAAGAATATGAAGAACGCAAAAGTTAATTATAAAATAAAGAATAATTTACGTGGACTTAGCTTGGCTTCTTGCCGGTATATATTTCCACATATTAAATTCTGTATTCTCTTTCCAGCTTCTTTGAAGATACAGGATGCGACGTTATTTATGGTATAGGTCTCCTGTAATGAATTGACCCCAAAGAGAAGTATATAGGGATGAAGCAGGGGGTGCGGGATATAAGAAAAACGTGAGCAGGGATGCTCCGGTTGCCCGCTGCGGAAACCCGACCCACATAATAAGGTGCTCATTCAATATTTGTCCTCTGTTACACTGTTGCACCCCTTGCTACCGCGTTTGCGAGAACCCCTGCGGTATCATTTTTCTTGGAACAGAAGGAAGGGAATTCATGAGTTGCCCCACTCGCTTATCTTCCGGTCGCGCATGCGTTCTCCTTCCGTCTATTCGTTTCTCTGCCACGCGAGTGACAGAAACACGACTTTACAAAATAAACTGAAAGTGTGGCTCAAAATATTTTTTAACAAAAATTGTACAAAAGTTCCACTACTTTATATTTAATTCCACTAAAAATTTTATTTTTATATTATATCATACCGTGTTATGTTATAATATATCTTTTAAATGTCCCACGTTTTTGTACCATGTTTTTATATTTAACATCACTGACATTCTTATTTTTATATCACACTATATTATACGTATACCGTGTTATGTTATAATATGTCTTTAAAATGTCCCACTGTTTTTGTATTTAACATCACTGACATTTTTATTTTTATATTACACTATATTGTATGTATACCGTGTTCTATGTTATAATATGTATTTGTTTCAAATGTCCCACTGTTTCCAGGTTTAATACCAACATACCTTAATTTTTGTGCAGGGTGCATATTAAATCAGAAACGTTAAACGACCTGTGTGTCCGCACTCTACCTTCCCCTTCTACGACGCTATTTCCGCTTCCGCCACGGCGCGGTCACGTGACGCGTTCCGTCTCGCATGTGTCGCAATGTCACGTGACTAATCCGGAACTGAGAGAGGGAAACCTTTTCCCCTCGATTCGAGTAAATAATATCTGTTAAGGCGGTAGACGACGTTTCCAGGATTGCAAGGGTGCGAGATTCGCGTTTTCATTTCTCGATAATACAAAAATAGAGTTTCTCAGTAGTCAAAAACGTTAGATAAAAGATCGATCTAGGGCGTTATCGCTCACAAAAGTCCTATTGTTTCGTTCACGAGGCGTAATTTCCATTATTCGGCAGCAAGTAGCTATGAAAATAGCAGTTGTGTGCTTCCGAATAATGCAAATTACGCCTCGTAAACGAAAAAATAGGACTTTTCAGAGCGATAGCGCTCTAGATCCAGAGCCGGATTAAGCCCAGTAGCGGAAGTAGCAAATGCTACGGGCCCCGCGCTCTTCTGGGGGCCCCGTGCTCTTCTAAGAGCCCCGCGCTTGCAGCAGAAAAAGCCCTGGCTACTATTAACAGATATTTCTGCTAAAAAAGGGTCCTTCATTGTGTTTTGTTTTATGATTATGCAAAACCTAGAGCCCCCAGGTAACATTTGCTACGTGCCCCGCGCTAGCTTATTCCGGCCCTGTCTGGATCTATCTTTTATCTAGCGTTTTTGACTACTGAAAACCCCTATTTTTGTATTGTCGAGAGTTGAGAACGCGATTCCCGCACCCTTGCAATCCCGGAAAAAGGATTCTACTCCCTTAAAGTACTATGTATGCAAAACAAAATCAATTTTTTCCACTCGTCATGCGGGAATACCCTTAATAGCTGTTATTCTTCGGTTGCAGCTTATCTCGTCACGTGGAAACCGCATGGTTAGGTTCTTCCACCGGTTATGAGACAGCCAGTATTCATATTTGCTGACGTAATTTCTTGCGAGGGATGATCCCGCACATACCCGCGTAAATCGTGTTATCGCGTCGACGCTAAGGCATCCGAGTTCCCCGACTATATTCCATTCCGTTGTTCATCCACGTAAGACTCGGGCTCACGTTCCATAGAAGAAATACATTTTCATCCTCCGGCTGGCATATCGTTTCCCCGAGGAAACATTCGGGACGGTTCCTTTTCGAGCGCTGCACGCGAAACATCGGTTTCTGGACGGAGTCGCGAGTAAACCACTTCCCACGCAGCTTTCGCCACTATTGTGATTGGTTACATTCGAGCAATTATACGCGTTCCATTGAAAACACACGTCCGTTCTGCTGGACACCCTGTGGTTAGATTAACCCCTTCTCGCGAGATTTATTGCGTGGACAAATTCATTTTCAACTCTCAGAATTCGTCGACTGTAACCTTTCTCTATATATTCAAATATTCTAGTGGAACCTGAATTGTTGACGCGACCTTAGATAAAATAACTATAATAATAATAAATCTTGAATTTACTTCAAAGCTTGAATCCTCTATCTCCATCCATCGATCATTTTTTCCTAGAACAATTTTGCATGATTCTGCAGATCTAAAACTGAGGACATGTTCGTTCTAGACAATGCTAGAAATTATTTCAGAAAATAGAATGTACATACATAATGCCAAGTGTATAATCTGCTATGTATTTTGATACTATCCAGTTGTAAATACATTGCTACTCGTGCGCACGGAGTCGTCTTCTCATTCCACTGGTTTAGAAAATCTGACTGACAACGAGAGACTCTCACAATGCAAATACGTGCATGTGTTATTCAGCAGGATACAGGTTCGTAAAGATGTGATCGGGTCGATTTGTATTCGTCCTGGAAGCTCTATATGCTGTACCGTATTATGAAAAATCCAACGCGTGTAATCAAATTTAAGATTTTTTATCGCTTCGCGGTTTCGGAACCGGACCTCGTACTTCCAGTGTCTTTGCTGTTCCTTTAAATAAACGATTCTACTTTTCATTCCATTTCTATTTAACAATACGATCGATTGCACATTGAAATCGATTTTTATTGCAGACAATGTTTGAATTTAATTGAATCTTCGTTTATTCTGCTTCGAATAAAATAAGTTCCAATAAAACGGTCTATAAACATCCGCAGCTTGAATAAATCTCGACCAATTTTGGAACCGGACCACGTACTTCCAGCGTCTTTGCTGTTCCAGTAAATTAACGATTCCACTTTCCATTCTATTTCTATATAATAATACGATCATTTGCTCATTGAAATCGATTTTTACTGCTGACAATGTTTAAATTGAATTAAATCTTCGTTTATTCTGATTCGAATAAAACGGTCTATAAATATACGCAGCTTAAATAAATCTCGGCCAATTTTGGAATCGGACCACGTACTTCCAGTGTCTTTGCTGTTCCATTAAATTAACGATTCCACTTTCCATTCTATTTCGATATAATAATACGATCAGTTGCACATTGAAATCGATTTTTACTGCAGACAATGAAGAAACAGAATTGAATCTTCGTTTATTCGGGTTCGAAAAACTAAGCCCCACTAAAACGGTCTATAAACATCCGAAGTCTAAATAAATCTCGGCCCATTTTGGAATCGGACCTCGTACTTCCAGTGTCTTTATTGTTCCATTAGATAAACGATTCCACTTTTCAATCCATTTCAATTATATAATAATACGATCAGTTACACATTGATATTAATGTTGACTGCAAACACACAATGTTGAAATTGAATTAAATCTTCGTCTATTCTGACACGAATCAAAAAAGTTCCACTAAAACGGTCTATAAACATCCGAAGCCTAAATAAGTCTCGGCCAATTTTGGAATCGGACCTCGTACTTCCAGTGTCTTTATTGTTCCATTAGATAAACGATTCCACTTTTCATTCCATTTCAATTATATAATAATACGATCAGTTACACATTGATATTAATGTTGACTGCAAACAATGTTGAAATTGAATTAAATCTTCGTTTATTCTGACACGAATCAAAAAAGTTCCTCTAAAACGGTCTATAAACATCCGAAGTCTAAATAAATCTCGGCCAATTTTGGAATCGGACCTCGTACTTCCAGTGTCTTTATTGTTCCATTAGATAAACGATTCCACTTTTCATTCCATTTCAATTATATAATATTACGATCAGTTACACATTGATATTAATGTTGACTGCAAACACACAATGTTGAAATTGAATTAAATCTTCGTTTATTCTGACACGAATCAAAAAAGCTCCACTAAGACGGTCTATAAACGTCCGCGGTCTAAATAAATGTCTGCCAATTTTGGAATCGGACCTAATACTTCCAGTGTCTTTACCATTCCATTAAATAAACGATTCTACTTTCCATTCCAATTCAATTATACAATAATACGATCAGTTACACATTGATATTGATTTCGACTGCAAACAATGTTGAAATTGAATTAAATCTTCGTCTTTCTGACACGAATCAAAAAAGCTCCACTAAGACGGTCTATAAACGTCAGCGGTCTAAATAAATGTCTGCCAGTTTTGGAATCGGACCTCGTACTTCCAGTGTCTTTACCGTTCCATTAAATAAACGATTCCACTTTTTATTCCAATTTAATTATACAATAATACGATCAGTTACACATTGATATTGATTTCGACTGCAAGCAATGTTGAAATTGAATTAAATCTTCGTTTATTCTGACACGAATCAAAAAAGTTCCAGTAAAACGTTCTATAAAAATCCGCAGCCTACGTAAATCTCGGCCAATTTCTGTGTCATCGAACAAATTACTTCGATTCTGGGGAGCTTTGTATGGTCACTGTTTGGCAGTGGCCGCGTTGAAGGTGCGCAAGCCGAATTGTGAGAAGACAGGCAGCGTGACACGTCCATTCGAGCACGTGAAAGCACGACGAAAATGTCCCGAGTTAGTGGGAACCTATTGAGGCTAGAAAATCGACAACGCGGGGAAAGGATGGTGACGTAACAATGCCGCACGATGGAAAGAAAGACTATGAAAATTTCTGCTTGGCAAATAACAAAGCGCGGGAAATATGGTACACGTAGATTAAAGCAGCGATGGAGGAGGAAGAGGAGGAGGAGGAGGTGGGTAGGAGAAACAAATAAAGCGGTTACCGATGATGAACGATCGTATGATTTGAAAAGTGGAGAATATGTTCGCCGGGGTGAGGGTGTAAAAGGGATAGGTGGGTAATAGGGACCGGAAGGGAAATCGATGGCCGAGCTTATTGGTAAACGTGTAGAGGTGCTCCTTGGAAGGAAGTGGAAGCTGGCACCGCTTACGGTAAAGAAATGGTGGAGCATCGAGACGGGTAAGTGGATGGCAACCGGTGGAAATTTAAGAGCGAACGACAGAAAAATGACTGGCCACCTAACGACATGGAAATCTGTCGCAAACTTATACGAAAGGGTAGCAGCCATTCTCGAAAGAACTGAAACGAAAGATCTGAATGTTGGTTATCGAATCGAATAAAAAGCGAACACAGTTAAAAAAAGAATGGATCGATCAATATTCGAAAAGATTGCCAGCAAAGGGATGGATATTCCTGAAAATTTGATCGCGAGTAAAATAATCCCAACAAAAGTACAAGAGCGCAGAGAAAAAAAAAAGTGGCGAACATTTTACTTTCATTCGGAGATATCGCCGCGCTAAATGAACGTTCAAGCTTCCCAGCTGCCGAGTGTAATATCATTGTACAGTTGCAGGAGTTTACAGCCGGCGATAAAAGCCGGTGACATTTAATTAAATCCAAGAAGATGACACAACCAGATAAGCATTGATTCGCAGCAAGGATCGAGAAACCGGCAGCGGCAGTCGGGGGATGAAGCAGGAAGAACCAGAGCAACCGGAAGGCGTGGGTGGTTCTGCCGGATGCAGAAAAATGGTTGGTGGCAGAGGAGGAGAACGAGAGGTCGGTGGACAACGCAGAAATTGTGGCGTTTTCGTTGGAGAGACCGTGCCTGTGTTTCGGTTCGCAATAACCAATGACATTGTCGTGAGGTTTACGTATCTGTGGGAAGAGATCCTCGGCGGTCGGAGGGTGGAGAATACGGGTCGTTCGACTTCATGCCCGACAGTATATAACGCGGGTAATACAATTTGTCGGAATTTATTGGCCCTCGATACCCGTTCAACCCCCGGTGGAATCAGCTTCCTCTATCGTATTGGCGCTGTGTCCCGCGTTTACCGTCCACCCACGTCCGTTTCCGACGATCGCGTAAACTCGCCACCCTCTTTTCTCACCGCCACATCTCCTGTCGGTAATTATTGGCCGGCAGCACCCTCGATCTCGATCATCTTCGAATCACGTCACCGGCGCCATTATTTTCGATTTTTCCTGCGCGTGCCGCAGCATGCATTTTCGTCGCACAGTTCGCCGGAATCGCAAAAATTTTGACAGATTCTTGTCTTTTTTATTTATACGATGATCCCTAATTTCGCAATCAACGCCTCGTGAAAAATATTTTTTACTCCGCTTTCAACGCTAAACCCACCGAATACTAAAGCCGATTAAGGTGTTTCACCTTACAAAAATGACAGAGAACTTTTCAAAGATAATTTTTTATTTATACAATGATCCCTATATTAATTTCACAGTTAATGCCTTGTGAAAAAGATTTTTTACTCCGCTTTCAACGCTAAACCCACCGAGTACTAAAGCCGATTAAGGTGTTTCACCTTACAAAGATGACAAAGAACTTTTTAAAGATAATTTTCGGAACACCTTGTATTTTTTATTTATACAATGATCCCTATATTAATTTCACAGTTAATGCCTTGTGAAAAATACCTTTTACTCCGCTTTCAATACTAAACCCACCGAGTACTAAAGCCGATTAAGGTGTTTCACCTTACAAAGATGACAAAGAACTTTTCAAAGATAATTTTCGGAACACCTTGTGCATGGAAGAATTAGATTGTACTGTCACTTATTGGCATCGTTCCGGATAAATGCGTGTTATTCGGCATTAGCCCAGCACTCTAATCTCGTTGAGGATTATCGGTCCGAGGAAGACTCGGCTAACGTTAAGCATTACGGATTCTAGCTATTTCGCCCGGCGGATAGCGGACGTCCTTACGGGAGACGTGAGATAGCCGTAGCCCGCTTCTTTCATGGCGCATGTTCTCGGGAACGTCTTTATTGCTTATTAGCATCGGGATTCTGTAAGCATATAAATGTAGTTTTCGTGTTGGCTCGAACTTCGGCACGAACATCTTTGATTATCGAATCAACTTTCTTGATTAAATTGCGCCGTAAAGGGCTCCATCCTTCTGCATATCTCGGTGGACGTATTTATGTGTTCGCATTCAGAAACGGCCGTCGTAAATTCGGATGCATTCCTGTCGTTGACTCTGCTTAATGAGTATATCCACTCGGGCAGGAAAGATTGTTCTGGCTCGGTACGCGACGAGTTGCAGAAGAGATTAACAGCGTGGTGAGCAGAAATCGATGAACGCGACTGGCTCTAACTCCACTTGAGTGGGCTTACCAGCTCGATTGGGTGTAAAAGTTCGAAGTTTCTTATGGTTTGATGTCTTGGAAGCATATTCGCTGAGCATTATCACTGCGGAATAAAACAGCAGTTAGGAACCAGTCAACTAACGAACTTGAAACTTGTCAGATATACTAGTCAATGCATGCCTCGTTACCGTATGAATTAAGACTAGATAATTATTTTCAAATTAGAAATTTTCGACTCCGTACGCTAACAGATTGCGTACCAAAATGTGAACATCTTCATTCGGAACGGTGTCACCTCTTTGTTCTCCAATTATTCTTATTCATTCTAATTCGACGTATTTCATTTTAAATGCAATATACATGCATGCTATATGTACACAACAATTTTTATTCTGCATCAAGATCGGCGGTAATTATTACTTCAAAAAATATCGAGTACATTCCTGAACTATCGGTTAATAAGCCCGTCGAATATGGAATTGAAATACACAGTACCAATCTTCCGAGAAATCCCCAAAAAATACGGCACAATCGGTGCGTCAAACCGAAGAGATACCTAACGGGCAGACAGCTGCATAATTACTGGAAATTGAATCCCCAACGAGCTGCATATCAATTCTTTTTCATACAGAATTACTTATCTCGACGTGATTTCCTTCTTCCGTCCGCGTTAACGTTTCTTTTGTTTCCCCGTCAGTCGACGGAAACATTAGAAGGAAAATATCAAAAGCGTGAATGCTCCGCCGAATAATTAGTTACCTGTGAGCTAATTAGCGTTTGGGGGGAAAATATACGTGCATGTCCTGCCAAAAATTCGAGGTTTGGTAAATACGGTATTTGAGAAGCATGTACCTGACGTATGTAATTAACCCACTTCTCATTATTTTTTTTCATGCTGCACATGTTTCAATACCGTTCAATAAATCGTCTGAGATTTTCACCGTTCATTGATTTACACATTTTTGTCAGAGAAATAAATGAAGTCCACAGTCTACTCGGCATCGTATGCAGCTTTCCACACTTCCAGCATCCTTCTTCGTTAGCCGTTCGCTCTCCTTTATCCAGCCCCGCCCGCGGCGAAGATAAAACGAAGCCGAACGAAAGGACGAGTTTCGTCGAACAAAAACTCACAAATTCCGCCGGCGAAGTAAACTTCGCGACCGTGTTAACTCAACATATTTTACTTTTACGAGTTCTCCTTAAATCTCGAACTCGGCTTTTAACACTTCATGCATACACGTGCGCGTGCGGGCGCTGGATATTGGTGCCGTAGCGCCGCTCGCGACTTACACACTTGCGTATACACCGACGTTTCACGCATACACCGACGTTTCACGCATCTCATCTGTGTACATACATATACATAGAGACATCTAGGACGTACACATACGCACGCAATAGGTTGGCCGCGGCGCATCCATTTCTACGTAAAGCCGAAGCTCTTCGGAGCTGGTTAAACTAGCAATAAGGTGACGCCGTTGAACCGCTGCTCGCGCGAGAGAAAGGCAGAGGAGAGGAAGTAAAAAGGCAAATAAAAACAAGTATAGTTTATCGACCTCCGGGACCGGTTCTCCTAGCGGAGGCGAAATTGGAAGAGTAAAATGTGCAAGCTGTTACGGATGGGAGATAAAGAAAACTAATAAGATAACGTCTAATTTGCATGATTGGGTCAGGTCGTTCCGGGATCGAATGCGGAATTTAAAAGAAGCCGAGGCGAAATGAGCGTTGACAACGCTCTCTCGGCTACGTCTTCCGTTCGATGTCGGCGTCCCTTTTCTCTTCTCTCTTCCTCGCTATCTCTCCCTCTCTCCGGGAATATTTCTTTTCGGATGTTCCGCGGTCTGCCGATGTCGTCGACGCCGCCGTCGCTGCCGTCGCATTAATTAAATTATCGTCTGGCAACGGGCGAATTGCTTTCGGCGTCTCGAGATTACGATGGGACCGCGAACCACAAGTCGTTAACGCGACCGAGCAGCCACTCCACCACGAAACTTCCTTTCAAATCTCGACACGCATCCAGTCGGCTCGCGACCCCCGTGGAAATTGCCTCAACGACCGTCGTAAGGTTACAACGAGCAATTACCGTGGAAAAAGACCTCCACGCAATTAGGTGTACAATTACGAATTGAAGGGGCTAAGAGAAACGATCCCCGCCGACAAGGGTGGAGGAGAGGGGAGAACCAGTCATGGGAGCTGTAAGGGGATGGCGTACACGCTGATTCTCGCGACGCGGTGACTTCGGATAAATCGCAAATTGTTTCACCGTCGCTCGGACCTGAGGCGTTGTAAGAATTTCCAAGTGACCCCATCCCAAGCTTTTGGCACCTGTTGTACGCCCCTCTCTCTCTCTACTCGTTTCGATGCGCTGAATACGAATATAACTTTCGTTTTTGGAAATGACAATAAATTACGATAGTTCTCTTGTATCTTCAAACTGTTTGGGTTAGGCCCCACAGGTCTGGCTCTTGAAACAAAGTATCGAATGGGATACTTCGACTCTGTTTATTAACACGATCCTAAAATCGTTGATTCGTTTTCGACAACGAACAGTAAGTTCATCGTGCTTGTAACTTATTGACAATACAACAACGTGCCTTCCGACTCCTTCGAGTTAGACGACTTTCGAACACATCTACGAACCACCACTCAAACTCAGACGCGACTAAACCGAGTTGACAATGGACTTGAACACAACTAGAATCGATAGAGAAAATTACGATAGAGGGAACACGAAATGTCACGAACGCGAATATCACGAAACAGTAAGCCCGAAACCACGATCAAACGGGAACTTGTAACGGCACGTTAAGTTTTACATGTGAACGAAGTGTCGACTCAATCGATCGTACAATTCATTGCAGCCGCGCGTTGTTGCTAGCATCAAATTGTATTATTGTATTCTATTATATTCGCATTCAGCACGTCGAGAAACGAATATAACAACGTATAATATAACAGACACCAAAAGCTTCCGGGGACAAGTGCAAAGTTCGGTCCCGAGGCGAAGCAAAACGTGTTGCAGATACAACTGTACCGCGGATTTGATGCGTTGTTTGCTGAAATTGATAAGTAAACCGCAAAATAGAAGAAACATTGTAATTGATGCATAGTCTGTAGTCTGCTAATGGCCTAGTCGTTGCAGCACAAAACTCGAATGGATCAGGACGATGCAGAACAAAACAGAATGGAAAAAGATTGAATCACAAGTAGCCCTGATATTCCCAAATGAATGCCGAACCAAGGATGTCGCGAACAATCTCCGGAACAGAAATCGCAAATTAGAGAACATAATTGCAAATACCGAGCGCGCAATTAGTCCACAACTCATCGGTTCACGGTGCGCGGAACTCGTCGATCGGCTCGCATAAACAAAAAGTTCGAGCTGATAAACGAGCTTCTAAACGATCATTTCAATTGCAGCGGCACGGGAGCTTGCAAAAAGTTCGCCCTCGTCTCATGACTCGACTCTTCAGGAACACTCGAGGCCGGGTGCATATATGCAGGGGAGCGTGCCACGGCGTAGTATTCGTCGATGCAGTCGGCGCAGTCGATTGCAGGACGTACGAGGCCGACCGGGGTGGGCCGTAAATAAGCGATGGCTATCGTGTAATGCGCCAGCACTCGAGACTTACAACTTGCCGTGTAATATATTAATTACAAACAATTAGCTATTCTTTGCGCCGCCGTGCCGTGCGCGGGGGCTACGTGATTCTAACCAACCCTAACCCTAGCCGAAACCTCTGCACCCTCCCTCCTAAAACCTAGCCCTTCATTCACGTGCCCTCCGCAGGGAGCAGGCCCGGCCGCTTTTAGTATTAGAGGACGAGGTGGCATAAACCGAGGTTGATGAGGACCTGGTAGGAGGTGGCGCGAGATGGTTAGGCAGAACGTAATGGTCGGTTCGCTATTCTCGCGTGCCGAGGGGTAGTTTCCCTCGTAGCCGTGGCAGCCAGCCGAGTCCGAGGGTTTACGTGCGGTTCCGAACCAGTTCGAGCGATGGGGGTGTGCATGAACGCGGGAAAACCCGCGAACGCCACTGTGTACCCCGTACACAATACGACAAAATTCCACGGCTCGAATTTTTCAGGCTCCTGTGACTTTTGCTTTGACAGTCGGAGCTGCGGTGTGACTTTTCTGCTAGCCTTCGATATTAAATGTCGTTTTTTAGATAAAGGAACTGTGGTGGTTAGATATAAAAAGCACTTCACACAACACGAGGATCTGATAAATAACAAGAAATATACTTTATTTTAATGATGGACGTACAGAAATGAAGATCGTCACACTTGCACGATTCTCCACGTATATAATAGTCGCGTGTCGAGTATACCGGCGCACTAAATTCTCGACCCTCCGTAAAGTCTAAACTCTGAGTCCCAATCTGTCCAATCTCAAAACTTGAATCCTTGAAATCCTCCCCTCTGCTCCGGGGTCAGTTCTATTTATAGCGAAAATCAACTGGGCGAAGGTATCCGCTAACGGGGGAAAAAACAACCTTATTCGCTAGTTGACTTGAGGGAGGAGTGTCTTCCTGATCCGTGGAGGAGAGGGTCACTCCCTCAAGTCCTTTCAGGGAAATTCCAAAATATGACCCCCCGGAGCAGTACGTTCATACTATCCTAAGTGGGCATCTCAATTTATGGTCCCTTGACCTGGCGCAGGCCAAGGGTAGTGCCAATTCCGCGGATGGTCCGCACATGCACTAGGACCCACTCCGTCCGTTCAGGGCCCTCGCGTACCTGGGTTAAGGACCCTCGGTATTATTTTATGCTCTTTTTCCCGAAGTCATTTGGGACGGCGCAAAAAAGGGAAAGGCCTCTTCTAAAAATAAATGTGTTAATACTTGAGGGCCCATCTGTGCCTCTGGAAAAACCCAACGTACATTTCTGACATTAAGGATGTTCTGGAGGTACAATGGGAGACAAAAGTACAAGAAATTCGAAATCCATTAATATATTGGCAATGAAAGCCATTCATGAGTATATTTTGCATTAAAAATATAGATCAATTTAAAAAGCATTCGTTTAATTAGTAAATTTCATGTTATATTTATGTTTCAATCAAATTGTCATCATATTATAAAAAATTGTAAGTGACTTTTGCGAATGATTCTACCCCCTGATTTCAACTTCAAGATAATAAATTTGTGATATTCAATATATGTAATTACGCAATGAAAAGTTAAAAATAAATATTTAAATAAATTAAAAATACCTCGGAAAGCAATATTTATGGTTATTACTGAAAATAAACATGTAAAATTTGCATAAAATTATGTTCTGATAATAACAAAAAAACGTGACAACATTGTACTGCACTGAACTCAGCTGTATTTTTATATTTGAGTGATAATAAAAAATAAAAAAAAAAAAAAAAAAAATAATAGTAATATTGAAATTAATTTAATTCTTTTTATTTTACTTCAAAAGAGTAAATTTTGTGTGTATGTAAAAGACCGGCAAGTATTCTAACGTCGCGCGCAATCATCGATGATAATTTTTTGCTCTGTAACTGTTTAGCGAATCCTAATAAAATTTGAACATAATTAATTACATAATTTTTATTATATATATTAAAAAAAATGGAGATTATAGTTGCGTTTTTTCAAGGTTTAAATAGGGTTTGAAGTGGAATTTTATGAATTCTCCATAAGAAAACGTGTTAAAATGTGCAAACTTTAAGCTGGTATAAATATTAAACGGTGCAGTGAATCGAACCCAAACTTTGGTAATTTGTGTTAATTTAGTAAGAATTATATCTTGTCAAATTTTCAAAAATTTTATTGCGTTTTTATATACCTCCAGAACATCCTTAACTGCAGGCTTCGCGTGCATGTAAATCTACGTGCGCCCGCTAACTAGTCGCGTAACCTACGCTCTGTAGAGACAGTCTCCATTCACTGCACCTAAACATTTTTACGCGCATTATCGAAACACAAAAAAGAAAATTAAAGTATCATATTTCGAAATGGAATACACGTCTATTGTTTAGTTCTTCAAGTTCCTAGTTGTCGAAGACCGAAAATCTGATGTTTGTATCGCGGATCTATATGCGAAATAGAAATTGTCTGCATGAGAAATTCATTTCTTCTTCTATCCATTAAATTGAGAAGGTTATAATATCTTTCAGTTGTCCTGAAGTTTTGATCGGTTACGTTACCACTTTTGTTAAAAATCTAGAGAATCCGCGATTGAGACTAACGTGCTGAAAATTCTCGTACATTTCGAAAACGGTTAATTGTCTCGTAAAACGTTCTCTGCTGGAAAGACCAATGCTTCGTCTCAATCTTTAGTCACCGGCACAGTTTCTCGCCGGTTCTCGAGAGTTTCGTTCCTCCTCGCCTTCCATCAGATAAATTTCCATGAAATTACGCGGCAGATCTGTTACAGCAGGACGAGGGTGGCCGAAGCAGGTTGATAATCACACCCGATCGTAACTATGGTAATGGAGCGACTAATTATAAAAAGGGATTACAATCTGAATCGGACGAAGTGCGAGAAAGAAGGGGAAGTTTTCTTATGGGCGGACACGCCTGAGACGACGAGAACAACGACGACTCTGCGACGCTTGAGTTACGACCTTCGCCGTGGCTAACTAGATTAAATGAGCTGTCGTGAGCGTTTAATGAATAGAAAGCGGTTCCGAGCAGTATTGTCAAGATACCAAGGGCAATGCAACCCGTTCCTTCGGTGGCTCGGCTGTCTGAAAGCATCCAAATCGAGAAAGACATCCGTGAATTTCGACCCGTCCACCGTTTCCTCTAATTGACATCGGTTTTATATTACTGCGACAAACAGTGATTCATTATTCGTTAATCTTTTGCATTCTACTTCGGAACGGGAACGGTTGAAATAGCCATTATCGTTAATAATTTCATATATTAACCAAGTCATTAGACTTTAAGAAATAATACGTTTTAAATGGTTAAATACTTTTTAATGGAACCTTCAATAGCAACAGCAATTTCCATTTCGAACTAACAAGTTACCCTCAATAACGTCATCTAATATTTTAATTAAGATTGCAATGTAAAAGAAAATTTCTATGCTTTCTTTTGGTACAGCTGAATTATTCAAAATCCTATTAATAGGCTTCCCGTAGGTAAAGTGTTAAAATGTAGAATATTTAATACGCATACTGATATCAAATATTATTCATTATATAAAATAAATTATATGTAAATTGTTCATTTTTTTTCAGTGAAATATCAGAGTTGGAGTATTGTTTCACATTACGCTAAACAATGTTATCGTGTCCGTAGAAGCAGGGGAAGATAATGATATCAATTAAAAAGTCAAACCTCGTTGTCAAATAGACTCTACAGCGTAGTCGCAAGAAACTAGAAAAGAAAAGCAAAGAGAGATCAATAATCTACCGTAGCCCAGACTTAAACTATCTGCAGGAGACATTGCAAGAGAGTTCTACAAGGAAGGAACCCAAAGTAAGTTTGTTTCGAACTCGGCCAGTGTCTGGAAAAAAATAAAATAATAGTTTCGCGATAAAATCACTGGTTCTCAAAGATTTCACGGGAAGACAAAGGTGAGCCTAGTTTTAATTGAATTTTCAATTTGTGAGACTGTTTAAGTCACTTTAAACTTCAAAAGAACACTATCTCGCGACAACGTACACTTTCGACGAGTTTACTACGTTGTCCGAGCGTAGTAAGTAGAAATAGATAATAGTAGACAGACGAGCCTAGTAGTAATGCCATATAATAAGCTCCACACAGTTTGAAAATGTACATTAAAGAATTTCTTCGCCGAAAATATTTACATATTCTGATAAAATTTAGCGTCTAAGGGAATTCCTCCTCGAACGAATTAGGCTATCGTAATTTATATTTTTGTAATATCCTCCCGGGCGTGTGAATGTATTTTCATCTTCTGTAGTGTTCGCCTGCAGTCCCGTTCTGCTTCGCAGGTGAAGAAAAGAATGCTTTAGATTCAGAATACGTTGAAAGTTGAGTACTGGTGAGGAAAGAAACGCGTCCGGAATTCTAAGAACTTGACTTTCGATTCGACGAGTGAACCGAGTAGGACCTCCGAAGAATGAAGGATTTATTATGTTTCCATGCAACGTTTAGTATATTATGTGCGACCGTGCGATGTTTCGCATATCTTTCCAGTAAATAAAACAGCAATGTTCCATTATCACTCGCGTAGCTTCTCTTCATCCCATTTTTCTAACAATATCCTCGAACCCAACTGATGGATAATTAAACATTTTCAGATCAAAATCAATTCACAAACTGTGACGATCGTGCTTCGAATAGCGAGTACTCGATATTTGTTGTGTCTCGAATATGGAGGGAATATTTCATGTTTAATGTAAACACGTATTGTATGTGACTAATTCACGTCACACAAATAAAATTCTAGGAACATTATTGACATTTCATATTTTTATACTTGAATGAAAAATAATTTCAAGGAACATTTGAAGTTTTGAAAAAATTGTTTTCTACCCAATAAAATTTTTTAGGGATCAGACTATAGGATTAGGGTGATGTCGATGTAAAGCTGGTTGTAATATCGATTAATAGAGTAATGTAATTTCAAATTATGGAAGGGTTGAAACATCACCGATGGGGTGCGAAAATGGTGGCTCCGACGCGGTTGGTACTGCAGAATTCTTCGCTAATCGAAAGCCGGTACTGTCTACGAACTGCGGTATGCATTTACCTTCCAACATTAACAAACAAAGAGGCGTTTGTTTATCAAATAATGCACTCTAGGTTTGCAGTGACCAAAAAATAAATACGGATTTTCGCCTTCTTTCCAAGGGCTTAGCAAATATGAATGGAATACAATGGGGGGAGCTTTTGTTCAACCCTAGCACACATCTACGGTAAACATTCCCATTAAAATGTTGCTAAACACTATAAAATATGTGTTGTACTAGAAAAGTATACTTTCGTGTATTCAAATTTTAAAACATTCTTTTCATGTTCATTTTGAATCCCTAAAAATTGAATCGACGACTTAAAGTAGCTTCTCTTCATTTAAAATTGTGATTCAGACGACTCTACAGAGTTGAAACAACCATCTTAACACTAATCTCGATTTAATATTTCGAAGGAAGGTGCCCATGTAATATTAATTATTAGGCTGCGGATTTTATGCAGTTATGGCAAAAATAGGTAGATAGAATTTAAAATAGAATAAATATTAAGGGAATTTAGAAACGTGAATTTACTATTTCAAACGTATTAAAATTATTATAAAGAATGAAAGAATTGTCTTAAAATGAATGCACAAAATTTTCATTTTGCGTAAAGATCCACAGTTTATTTATTATAACTTATTGAATTTCTTCAAATGTATTACGTTTATATGCTGCGCCAATTCTGGCAGCCTGCAGGTGCGTGTTAGACTAAACAAATTTTACAATTACGATTAATAATGATTAACAATTCAGTGTTCCTTCAATTCTGTGAAGCAATGTAGTTTGACGTAGCCACAATTTCGAATGAATTTCTTTTCCATTTAGAGCAAACCCGTGAGGAGTAAACAGTGGTCTCTTATTTTTGTCATCCAACGTGCATCTCGGTCGGTGCCATTAGAGTACATCGGTCGGTCCGTGTAGCTGGAGCATGTGATAGCTTATGCGTGGAGTACGGTCGGCGGTTTTAATCGCACCGAGGAAAATCCTCGTCCCACTTGGCTCGGACCTAGAGGCCTTTGGCCCGCAGGATCGATGGGAAATCCCCGCGATCATATAGAGTATAGAGGCTAAGAATGCGCCGCGGTGGTTTAGCAGAGCCGGGATTCGACGGGAAGGCGACTCAGGGCCACATACACAGCGCAGCCAATACCCGCAACTGTGGGATCGCGGCCGGATAATTCCGGAAAGAAAAGGACAAGCCCCGAGCTGCATCCCCAGCCGATCCCAACTTTTATGCCAGAAAGTTGTCCGGGAATTGGTTGCTCCAAGGTGTCACTCCGCAGCCCTAACCGCTGCTTCTATCCACTCGACCCAAAAAGAGCAAAAACCCTAATCTACCAGATTCGAAAATATTAGAGATCGCGATCTGTCCTCTCTATGCAATTTTATGCAATCGCTGCAGTTATATTCCCCCTCATACACGATGTCTATGCAGCGTACCGACTCTAAAAAAATAAAAAATTGACTATACAAAATCATATGCTACTAAACGCATGATTAGACAGCGGATCTTTATGAAAAATAAAAATTTTATAATTCCGGAAAGAAAAGGACAAGCCCGAGCTGCATCCCCAGCCGATCCCAACTTTTATGCCAGAAAGTTGTCCGGGAATTGGTTGCTTCAAGGTGTCACTCCGCAGCCCTAACCGCTGCTTTTATCCACTCGACCCAAAAAGAGCAAAACCCCTAATCTACCAGATTCGAAAATATTAGAGATCGCGATCAGTCCTCTCTATGCAATTTTATGCAATCGCTGCAGTTATATTTCCCCTCATACACGATGTCTATGCAGCGTACCGACTCTAAAAAAAATATCAAAATTGACTATACAAAATTATATGCTACTAAACGCATGATTAGACAGCGGATCTTTATGAAAAATAAAAATTTTATAATTCCGGAAAGAAAAGGACAAGCCCGAGCTGCATCCCCAGCCGATCCCAACTTTTATGCCAGAAACTTATCCGGGAATTGGTTGCTTCAAGGTGTCACTCCGCAGCGCTAACCGCTGCTTTTATCCACTCGACCCAAAAAGAGCAAAAACCCTAATCTACCAGATTCGAAAATATTAGAGATCGCGATCTGTCCTCTCTATGCAATTTTATGCAATCGCTGCAGTTTTATTTCCCCTCATAGACGATGCCTATGCAGCGTACCGACTCGAAAAAAATATAAAAATTGACTATACAAAATCATGTGCTACTAAACGCATGATTAGACAGCGGTTCTTTATGAAAAATAAAAATTTTCGTACTGAATTGAAACAAACTGTCATGAAAATTTATTTGTCTAAAAATTGATTAAATATTTTTCACAACCATTTACTAAAACCATTGCTGTACCATTAATCAAAATACTGTTACATTATTGAATATGTTGGTATCAGACCAATTACTAAACATTTAAGTATTGCATGAGGCATTATATCGATTTGATATGCATAAAATGAAAAAAATCATATAGAATGGAATTATTCTAGGTCGAAGGAAATGTTTAATTTTAATTAGTTGATATTCGTATGCGTATTAATATCTGTTTCGAATATAATTCCCAGATAGCTTATTATCGATAGTACTTTTTTAAAAAGCTTGCATAAATAGGTAAATATTGATTGAATTAAGTGGTATTGTTTAGCATTACTCGATTATAATGTACACAGATAAAAGCAGGCGGTATTAAATTAATTTGCATGTCCAAGGAAATATGTTCGTAAGCAAAATAGAACAGCAAGTTTAATTATTCACATCCACGGTTAAATTGCGCGCACGTGGCCGGGCGGATGCATTTGTAAGAAAAATCGACCGACAATTTCGCGCGTCACGGAAAAAAAGATCGATGGGCAACATGGTCACGAAAAAGACGAAAACTAGTCGAGGATGGGTCAGATACACACAGCCGGCGCGGCAATAAAATTTCTTTCCTGGATGATTTGTTAGTAATGAACAGCAGACTCCGCCGGACGAGAATGGGAAATACATCTCCGAAACGTGTAACGTATTTCCCGTAGCGCAATTTCCTACGATCTCTTTTTCTTTCAAATCAGCGGAACAGCCTTCCCGGTTTCGCGCCGGTGCGATGATATACGAATAGGTCTCCGTTTAAATGAGTTTTTTTTAAGGCTGCCCGCGATCGAGTCGAACAGAAAGGAAATTTATGAACAATCACGCCGACTCGTCAACGGTTTGCGTGAACGAACGAGCCGTCGCGCGTCGTTTCGATCAGATAAATGAGGGGAATCAGAAATCGATACGCAGACGTTTAATTCGCGTATCACGCTCTTCACCGGTGAAATAAGAGACTGTTTGTCGCGTGCAATTTTATACGCAATTTGCTGAAATTAATTTTCTGGTGTCAACCAGTCTATTGAGATTTCTCGTTTTTCTCTTTGTAAATTCAAAAAAAATTTGATCAAGCGTTTTACGCGAGTTGTATAAATTCCAGTGCATATTCAATCAACGGTTCGAGCGTTAAGAAAATAAAGTTGTACAATTTACATAAATGCAATTGTATAAGTGATAATTTTTGAACTTCAACAATTTAGCTATTAGTCTGATCGACTTATTGTCATTCTGTTAGTAAAAGTCTCGAATATAAATTGAAAAAAGTTTTCGTTCGTTGATTGGGTATTATCGTTGTGCAGGGGCACATTGTCTCACTTCTTTCGCGTCCCGTTCATCGGAGGTAATCTCGTTGGCTTTTCTTATCAATTGATCCGGCGAACAGCTCAGCCAGCTGTGAATAATTACACACCCCTGACCTTCTATCATAATCAACGACTCCCCGATCGCATCTATATCGTCATCTCAGTTCGGCTTGTACAGCTGGTAAGAAATAGATTGAGAATTATTTCCGACGACTGAGAAATGGAAGATACAGATCTCTGTCTGCGATCGTATGGCTTTCTTCAGTGCTGTTCTGTTTTTCATTAAGTTGATCGTACCGAAGAATCATCTTAGGGTTATTACCGCGTACCTGATCAAGTCATTAAACGTCGCTTAGAACGGACTACGTTTCCTCGTAATCCGATACACTTCGATTACATTGTAACTCAGATAGCATTATCTTATCTCTTGTCCAGTACGATTAGTTTCGGTATCCCCGTCTAGGATTAGCGAGGATACAATAATTAGGACAACAGAGACGGCGCGCGGCTAACAAGAGGCAAACATGCACAGTCAATAACTGTGACGCTGGATCGTCACTAATGTTGACCATAGTTTTTAACCATTTCATAGCTGACTTGATTCGTCGAAATTCACATTTATCAATTCTCACTTCATACACTATTGAACCTATTTCTTTGAAATCAATGTTCTTAGACAACTTTACGACAGCCATTGAACAATTTTCTTTTACATATTTTCGAACCTGATTCTTTGAGACCAATGATAGACTTCTTGTTAATACAAATAGCTGATCATTTTTCTGGATGTCCAAAAATTAAAACTTAGTTGGCAGATTAATAACTCTAGATCCAGATATTTTAAAGATTGCGATGCACATATGAAACAATTGCACTGACTCTTTTATCGTTATTAAGCTGCGAACTCTTATACGAATTTTCAATTTAATAGAGTATGTTTTGTTCATCAAACATTTTTATAAAACTAACAATCAACACATCATGGCAGTGATCCTTTTATCATTTTTAAGCTGTGAACTTTTATATGAATTTTCAATTTAATAGAATCTGTTTTGTTCATCAAACATTTTTATGAAACTAACAATCAACACATCATGGCACTGATTCTTTTATCATTATTAAGCTGTGAACTTTTATATGAATTTTCTATTTAACAGAATCTGTTTTGTTCATCAAACATTTTTATAAAACTAACAATCAACACATCATGGCAGTGATCCTTTTATCATTATTAAGCTGTGAACTCTTATATGAATTTTCAATTTAATAGAATCTGTTTTGTTCATCAAACATTTTTATAAAACTAACTATCAACACATCATGGCACTGATTCTTTTATCATTATTAAGCTGTGAACTCTTAAATGAATTTTCAATTTAATAGAATATTAGCAGACGAGTTTCTCTCTTCAGTCTCATCTCTTTCGATTAGTGCATAAGAAGATTCTTTCATTTTTTTTTGACGTGAAAAATTACTCCGCTGAATTATCGCTGAGTCTAGTTGATATATTGTATCAGCTGGCCAGAAGCCTTGGCTAGGAGAGATGGCCTAGCGGCAACGATTTCCTTTTGGCAAGCACGCAACTGTGGAATAATGAATTTCACGGTGTGAGGGATGGCACCGAACAGAGAAAGATTTTCTCATCGGGCGCCACGCGAAGAATTTCCTTCTCCTTCTGCTACCATTTCCTATCGAATAGGACAAATATCTCACGGCTGTCGTTCGAATAATCAATATTTCAACGCTTTTCATCATGGGCTCTGTAACGTGATCGATGCTGAAAAATGAAAAGTGATTCGCCCGTCGCTTCGGGCACATTTCTATCCAGTTACGTTACTAGCTTTGGAGTTTCATTATTCAGTCTATTAACAATAATTGCGAATAATTATTTATCGGAGTTCAAGCTTCGGAAACATATTAGCAATTTATTCTATTATAACTAAAGAGCGTTTTAAAAATAGAACTGTTTCCCAGTAGAATAGGAAAAAAATTAAAAATACGCAGTAAACATATTTGATTGTGTTTCAATAAAATTTTAAATGGCGAACTTCCCAGAAATATTTAATCACTTGTTAGATGAACATAAGAATGAAAGATATGTAGGTAGTACGTTGTTCTAATTGAAAATAATTTTGTACAATTTTTATATAATTTTGAACATTTAAAATCGTCACATAGAAAGATCAATTTCCACTTAATCTCGAGCTGTAATGTCTTTGTAACATTGATATATTCATAAAGAAATATAAAAGAAATCCAATGAATTTCACATTCGAACATTCGAATTTCTTTTATTGATGAAACCAAAACCGAATGTAAACTTTTATAACTCGAACGATGTAATTAAATATAAACGATACAGCAATAATTACGAGTGGCTACCTTGTTATTTTCCAATTATGTATACCATCCAGAGAAAACTGTGGCCGCACAATATTGATCCATAAACTTCCGCCTCATGAACAGCAACTTTAGTATTCAACTCTCTTTCATCTTTCATTTTGGTTAAAAAACGCGATAGATTTGGCCGACAGTAACTGGCTGAAGCAATCGAATGCAACATTCGTCCGTGCAGGGAAAATAACTTTAATTATCGTAAACGACAGTCCACGGTGCCCGATAACGAGAGCACGATACAATATTCGACCGATAATTCATGTTACTATTTGCACATAGCGGCCGGGCGTTCGTGTCAATAGAAAATTAATAATTTATGATCCAGCTTTCACGTTACACGGTTACGTTACCGTCTAATTGTGAACAAACTTTAACCCACACCAACACTCTACGTTTAGTTATACCTTACATACATTTCCCGCCGACTGTCAATAGTTGAAATAAGCCCACCCGTAATCTCCGAATTTATTTTAAACCGTGCATCGATACTTTAATAAATCCCGGGACATTCAAGTATTTTTATTGGACTATTGCGCCACTATTTTGCAACGCGTTTTATTGCCATCGCAGTGTATTTGCCGTGGCGTTTTCTCTGCGGATGGGCTCGTAACGAATTTCGGAATGCGATCGAAATAATTGCTACTCGTTCTTTATTTGTGTTTACATAAATGTACCGTCTTATCTAAAACTCGCTATTGCTTGTACCTTGTTTATTATGTGAACTAGTTATGATGTGTTGTATATTTTGAATTGATTATTTGTAACTTTAAAATTGCTGTAATAATAATTTTATTTTGACATAAATGTACAGCACAAAAGAATATGTGGAACATATTTTATTATATTTAGCAACACCTTATTCAACTATTAAATACGACTCTCAAACAATTAGAGTATTAACACAAAATTAAACATTTCTTTCGATCTAGAATATTTCCATTCTGTATGATTTTTTAAATTTGGTGGATACGAAATTGATGTAATACCTCGTACAATACTTAAATGTTGAGTAATTGATTAGACACCGACATATCTAATAATGTAAACAATATTTTAAAGGCGCCACTCGAGTGCTAAGGGTTAATATTGACTACAAAAGAAAATAAAAATAAAATTTCTATAAAATGTAATTAAAATTAGAATCAGTTTGGATTTTTGTTCACCGACGCCGATAGCGGGAACAGTAACATTTTCGTTCTGTTTTCTTGTCTACTTCGATAAAGATGTAAATTTGTCGAGAAGTTTCGCAGACAGCTAACGCGTTTCGACTAACACGGCGCGCGTGACGGGACGAAAATGTGAAAACGGGACGAAAACAGGAGGATGTACAAAAATTTCAGAATAATGAGGAGAAGAAGTCGAGCCAGATTGGATTAAGTTTTAATCAGAATTTTTTTCCATTCCGGGCGGAACGCTCTTCTCCTCGACCGAACGCCACGTACTAACCACCCTCCGCTACGGTAATACTTTTAAGGTCTTAATTTCTTAATTTCTCGACTCTCGGTGCGGGTATCGCGGCCATATTACCAAGTTACCGAGCTAATCCTGTTACCGCTTCCAGGAACCACACTGTGAGATCCGCCGGTGTATTTGTCAACGTTACTCCCGTGTTACACCCTTCGTCAGCCTGATTAACCTGGTCGAGTAGCTTCTTTTTATTAATCCTCTTTGTTCGAAAAACCCGGAGATTCGAGCGATACGCCCAAGTGCATTCGCGCGCTCAACACACTCTAAGAATCTAACAAGTTCTTTACATTTAAAATTATTTTCTTCATGTCGTACGAAGTCACACCCCGAATCATGTGGGGGTCAATTTTACCCCAATCATTATTTATCCACATCGTTCGAATAACAGTGAACTCTAAAATCTTGTTTTACCGATTTTACAGTAGTATCAGCTGCAAATAAAACAAAGATTTATGTTTTAAAAATGAACGATTTATCCGATAACTTAAAACTGCGGATCTACAGGATATACAGGGTGTTCACGCTATTACTAGCCAGCGTTTTTCTTGTGAATAGTATATATTAGAAAAGAGTGAAAGAGGAAAAAGTAGTACGCAACACAAAAAGTTTTATACGCAACACAATGGCGAATGTGATTTTTTTGTGTTTGTACTGTTTTGTTAGATACGAAAACTATCTTCAATTTTTTAAATGGAATGCTGTATAATTTTTTATTATAAGAATTTATCTGTATACTGCACAGTGACGCTCAAGGTCATGCAAGGTTAGAAATGGAAGAAACATTTTGAATATTTCATACTAATTCATACGAATGTGTTTACAAGTATTCCTTATTCATACGAATCAGATGATATTGTCATTTACTATCAGAGTGTCTACTTGTAGTTTCTTAGTATCCGTCCGTAATATCGCATAGGAATGTATTGTTATTCGGTGGACATGAAAGCGGATATGGTACGCATTTATTACCAGTGCAATGGAAATAAAAAACAAAGTAAATTGTAATGCCTAGGAGAATATCCGGAGAGAGTGCAACCAAATGAAAATCATTTTGTTTTGCTTGCAAAGCGTGTGAAGGGAACAGGGTCTTTGCAAAATAAGTGTCATAATCGGTAATGTCTTCTTTTTGAAGATCAAAAATTAGAAGTCATCTTACATTTTGAACAAAATCCGACAACTTCGGTACGAAAAGTAGCTTCCGCGTGTGGTAGCCTCGCCAATAAAGAATACTTGTAAACACACTGGTATGAAATTTTCAAAATGTTTCTTCCATTTCTTCCCTTGCGTGACCCTGAAGATCGCTGTGCAGTATACGGATGAATTCGTCTAGACACACGCTTTCATGTGTTACAAAACAATATACAGCATTCCGTTTAAAAAATTGAAGGTCACATTCGTATCTAACAAAATGGTATACAACATAAAAAAATTACATACGCCATCGCGTCGCGTGTAAAGTACTACTGTTGTGTACTACTTTTTCCTCTTTCACTCTTTTCTAATATTTACTATTTACAAGAAAAACGTTGGCTAGTAATAGCGTGAACACCCTGTATATCCTCCTCGAATAATTTCAATAAGTCGAGCACAACGTAACAACGTTATGGAATTTTTCACAAGTCTTCACAGCGTTCGCCATTCTTACGAATGAATATGAAATATCTGAGAAAGAGTGACGCTGTAAATTTACGCACAGCAGTGTGCTACCCCGATGTACAGTTCGAAGACAAAGATTCACGCGACGAATCTTAATCAGTGAAGTTTTAAAATTACTTATCCGGTTGCGAGCGAAAAGGTTAAATGCAAAGCACCTCACAAGTCCATTCCACTTGTCTCCTCGTTCTTCCTCCTCTTCCCTGTCCCGATTATTCTTCAGCATCTTTCGCCGCCACATTTTCTCTCTGTCTCTCCTTCCGCAAAGTGCAAGGAGCGATGGAAAGAGAGAGTGAGAGAGAGAGGCGTATCGGTGTGTGTGTGTATGCGTGCACCATGAAACGAGGCTTGTACTGCAAGGCGCACATGCGGCACTGCAGCTGCCGTTGCTGGCGTACAAGCGCTGTAATTTACCGCCGGTACAATTAGTTTGCGTATATGAACCAGAGGCCGTTCGGTGTAAACTATGAATTCGTATCTGCTCGGTACACACGCCAACGTGTACGTTGCTCGTGGATTGCGATTAAATGCAAATTGTCGAAGGTCCTTCCCTAAAGACCCCGGCCGGGGGTATGTCTCTGGACACACAGCGAACGTCGACGATTCACCGCTGCAGTTAGGTTCTCGCGGAAACAGACGCGAAATTGTCGCGGGAGTACCTGCCGCGGAATACGCCGATTTCTTATTCCAACAAGAGCCCTCGGCGCTCTTCCGACCACCGTGGCCCGAGCCGTTAAATTTCAATGAGTCCAGAAACGAGCCGGCTCCGGTTTCCGTCGATTTCAATTTGAGATGGTCTCGGCTCCCGTTGTTCCTTAGTTAGTCGGAAACTCGACTGTGCGCTACGCTCCGGTCCGCGCGGCCCTTTCGCCGAGGATCATTTTACAGCCACGGCCAGCCGGGATCCTTGAATGGACAATTTTTGACGGGGATTTTCACGTCATCCCGCCGAATAATTTCATTAAATTGTTCGGGAGGACGCGCGAGACGCGACCGAGGGAACAGGCCCGAATAATGGTACTCGGTCGTCCGTCCATTGTTTGGCGGCGGATGTCTCGTGGGATGAAGTACTCACGGATGAAAATGCGATTCCAGAGCTACGTGTACAATTCAGAATCAGTGGAAGAGAGCGGAGATAATAAGATAACCAACGTGGTTAGAATGGAACCCGCCGTTTGGGAACAACCGTCTCTTTCGTCTTTCTCTCTCTCTCTCTCTCTCTCTCTCTCTCTCTCTCTCTCTACCTCTGTCTCTCCCCCGATCCCCGCCCTCGCAACCCAAAGATCTTGTTCCAAAGGTATTTCTTGTGTCAAATAGAATTACCATTACGACGGCGGGGATGCAGTTTTAAAATGCTCCCAGAACAACGTGTATTAGACCGTCGTTTCCGCGATTCAATTGGAATTTTGTTCTGGGTTTCGAAAGAGTTTCGACAAAAGTCTCGGAACGCGTATCGAAGTCCCGATATTCATATTCAAGCACCTATAAAATTTCAACTAATATTGAAAAATGACTAAATAGAATGTATACAATTTTAAGGCGTGCATCTGATTAAATTTCCCCTTGACTACCGCATCGTGTTATAAAAAGTACATGTTAATATGCGAAAAAAAAATACCACGATCCTGAAAACCCGTTAAAATGACCATTACAGGATTTCTCCATCACTTAAACTCGTTATAGATTATATTTGTTACACGAGTTTATATGAACATCAATGGGCAAGGATAAATATTTGAAAGATCAATCGATCGAAGTCGCCCGCGGAGGGTTAATGTACGCGATCATTCATATCCATTACAGTATTAAAAAACTTTTATTGAATATTCGACGCGCGTCACGCTTAAAGAGAGAATGTTGTGCGGCGATGATGTATTCGGTGTCGTTACTCATTGATTTTTGACAGCTGATTTGGCGTGCCCGGCGTGTAAATGTCACCGAGCACGCGACACGCAAGAAAGCGTCTGAAAATAATGGTCCGAACCGTGAAAATATTTTTGCAACGATTAGCCCGTTCAATTAAGCGGACGAATCGCGAGCGATCGGGATCGAGCAGGCCGACAAAGGGCGTTTTTTCTTGTATTAGCTCCGATTCCCCCCTCGTTCCGGGCGGATCAAATATTTCATCCGAATTTCTGGCGCATCGGGAGTCGACTGGTTTTGATCTTGAAGAATATTTTTACGCGACAGTATACACGCGACGCGAATGGATGTCAATTTTCTGCCTCAGGGCACTCGTAATTACGGGATGAACATTCGAAACCTGTCGGTTTCCGATTGGAGACAACTTCAAAGGGCTCTTTCATCGGAGTTTACAACACTCCGCGGAGAGCGTAGTGCAAAAGGACTCCGAGTGGATTTCCATTTTTTTTCACTCGCATCTTCCCTAATCCCCCACACACGCTCCTTTCTTAGTCGCGGCCTTTCGGAATGCTTGAACCGTAAAATTGCTGGTAGAATAGCATTAAAGCCAAGTCCGCCATCCACCTGCGACCTGCGAAACCTTTGCCTCGTAGACGCTGAGAATTTTTTCGAAAAACTCATCCGTAAACTTAGGCTTACGCTGCCCGGTGACTTAGGACTTCTACTTTCAACGCGTTGCACGCGGGGCGAGTACTACCCCTGGGAAAAATATAATAATGATTGTGTATGATGTTGCGTATAAAGAAAATATGAATACAATAAACTAGGTGTAATCAAATTCTTACGAAGACAGGGTCCTTCATAGATGCTTAATCAGATACAAAACTTAACAAAGTTTGTTAAGATCCAGAGGGTTAATAGGTTGCAAATTTTCTTCAAAAATTTGTTCGTAACTTTATCCCGTGAACGAGTAAAGCCTGCTATTTCCGAGACGGTGGGTAGTTTCAGCTGCCGCCGAATTAATATTGGAGTTAGGACCCTAGAAGTTAATTTATTAGCTGGCGTTTTAGCAAACACGTGCTCTTCTAGCGTTCTGGCTGCAAACTCATAAACCTCCTGATGTCATAATCCTCCGGATGTGACGCAACAGTCAATGTCACCCTCTATATTGCCGACGGTTTTACCAATTTCATGTGGACAGCGCCGATCGATTGTTTCATATAGTTCGTTCGTGCTATGTTTTGACGGAAAATAATGGAAACAACATTTTTGAAACATTACAGTGTGGGAATACAATTTTTATTGAACCTGAAGGAAAACTTTCAGCATACATTCAATAAATTATTCTTGCTTTCACTTAGTTGACTGGATTCAACTTATTTATACTTTTGAACCTGTTCCAACCACTTTCCGGTTGTCATCGTTAACAATAATGATCGTATATTTTCAAATATATTGCTGCTGGATGACACCAACGTCTTCGTTATTCTGTATCAAAACCAATTTATATTCATGCTAGCTTCTTATTCAGGTTATCGCCATTTTATTATTTTTTTAAATATATTGTTATTCAAAGACATCTCAGTTATGTCACAAAACCAGTTCTTATTGGTTCTAACCTCTCATTCAGGTTGTCGTCATTAACAATAATGATCGTGTCATGATTTTATATATTTTTGTTAAGTATATTGTTGCTAAGTGGAGTAAATATTTTATTTCGTACCAGAACGGAAGGTTAACCAGCGAGGTGTAATCGCGAGGAATTACGCTCGAATTTGTTGTAGCCATTTGCAATCTGAAAATTTGTAAAGCCAGAAAGTTGAAGACACAGTGTCCCTGAAGACATTAATAACAGTTGCAGCAATGGAGCGGCTAACCTGCCTCTTCCACGTACTAAGAAACACGAATTTCGTATTCCATGGAGCTTTCATGCTGATGGAGTTAAACTAAGTGCAATTTGCGCTTACTGGCCGTCATAACGCGATGGTGTATCGCGACGATTGGAATACGTGTCTCATCCGCTACACTTGAGGCGATGCGTTTTTGTGTTTCCTTGCGCTGCATCTTTACACGCGAGATTAACCAAAAAATGAAGTAACAAATGATCGGACAATTTTATTAACAACAAATACGATCGATAGAAAGCTATAATCATAATTAACCAAAAAGAGTGTTAACCAGTCCCCGGATGGCAACTCGAACAAAATGGCAAATAGTTAGCTCGAATGAGATCTTAGAAATTTTGTGTGAGAGACAAAGGAATCATTCTTGCATGGAATTACTTAACTAGTGCACACTTGAACGATGTGTTCCGGAGAAAGTGGAAAGATTCTTTTTATCGTCAATATCAACAGTTTTGAATTACAAAAGTTTCTACTTCTCTACGATTGCGTTGTAATTTATACATTTGTTTGAAATATTAGATTACGTTACAAGAAATTGTTATATAACACTGTAAAGCTGTTAACACTAAACCTACCGAGCATTAAAAATGATTAAAATGTTTTACACTACAAACTTCTCTATGATTGTGTTGTAATTTATACATTTGTTTGAAATATTGGATTACGTTATATATAAGAAATTGTTATATAAAACTGTAAAGATATTAACACCAAACCTACCGAGCACTAAAAATGATTAAAGTGTTTCACCTTACAAAAATGACGAGGCTCCATTTATTTAGATTTTGTGGAATTTTTAGATTACGTTATATATAAGAAATTGTTATATAAAACTGTAAAGCTATTAACACCAAACCTACCGAGCACTAAAAATGATTAAAGTGTTTTACCTTACAAAAATGACGAGGCTCCATTTATTTAGATTTTGTGGAATTTTCACTACAATTTGTGCTTGTATAAAGAAATCTTCGTAATGCGACAACTTCGTAATGTCAATAATTGTAAGATGAAAAATTTAAAGATACCATTACATTATTTTTGATTTGTGAAATTTATTAAACGAAGAAATACGTTCAATTTGCGTTGTTACGAGTAAAAACACAATCGACGAAACTAGGCGAGAATGCCAAAATAGTCGAATTATTTTTGAGGACCGCGTAGAGGTTAATAGGTTTCCGGTAGGTAAAGTGTTACGAACCAATGTTGCCATTCGGATAATTGAATACGAAACGACCAGTAACGCGAATAAACCTAAGGGTCAACAATCGAAAACGCGGTCGGTGAATGGAGACGCGGCGAATCGTAAAACGTTTAATAAAATTGAAATGGTGGTAAAACGGACAACCACGATTTGACGCGACCAACGCCTCGCCCTCGCAGTGAACGCTTCGATAGATTTGATTTCATATTGTTTGCCGTTTAATTATATTATACACACGCTCTATTCCGGCTTCACGCGACCATTAACTGTTGTGGGCACAGAGCACGCTCCATTATGCAACGTGCTGTAGGGTTTATACAGAAACCCGCTTTTCAAAAAAACCGGTTTCCCAGAAAAAAACCCATTCAAAGTTGATTTCCGAATTCTAAAAATTGATCCACATAAAATTGGTTCTGAAAATCGGTAAATCCTATCATCTAGGAGTAATTATAGAAAAAACTAGAAGGTATTAAATGCGTCAAGGATGAGAAAATTTCAATAATCGCGGCATTTTATGAATTTTATGATTACGAAGTCGCGCTCGAAGTATGAATTAGTAAACTGTTCTTCCGTAATCGCGATCCTTTAATAGCGACAGTCATTTAGTACTAAACGAAGACTTTTTAAAATACACGTGAATCTCTGCAATCAAATGACAGGATGTCGTCAAGAATGGTGACAGAGAAACGCGAACTAGGTGAATTCGTCTCAGACTGAAATGTATACGTGCTCGGTCTCTTTTTTTATCGTGGCATCAGAATGTAACAGAAAATGTCTGATAACGATTAACAGAGGTAATCCTGCAGATTTCCCAGGGAATTACGATTCACTTCAACATGTATAAGCCTGGATATTAACTACGATAAAATATTGATCATAGCGTTGAACGTTGTGTTGTATAATTAAAGAGCGAATACCTCACCCGGCCGTTCGCCGGAACAACATTATTTATAATTCGTTCGCTCGCAGACTTATTTTAGAGCACCAGTTTGCAGGAATATATTAAAGAAGCGTAACGATGGCTAATTAATAGACTACTGATTTCATTTATTTACAAACCTATAAATGCATTCAACGAATTTGATTACATTATATCCGACTCACGAAAATGATCGAAAGATCGAATACATTTTCATTTAACTTCTGTCGACTAATTGATATTCTGTTTTCTCGAAAACGTTTGAACGGAAAGGATTAAATATTTTTTCGCATATATTTCTAATCACATATTTTTCTTACATCCCGAAGTATGAACTCGGCATATTTCCAAGCGACAGCGAATGAAACATGCTGGAGTCCGCCATCGGTAAATCTGCTATTCGGCTGGATTTCACAGCTACCCTGTTCGCGGTTGGTCCGTCGAAGAAGATAGAAAGTGGTAACGGGATACCTAACCGGGACGGAACTTAATTTTCATGCCGAACAACTTTTAATCAAGTTCGAGAAATTAGAAGGAAACCTCGACAAGCGTTTCCTCGCTCAGCGACTTTCCTTCCTTCGCTCTTAGCCAGGGCCCCCTCTGTTCGTGTCTTCATTTCGTACCCTCTTCTTTAGTCTGTCTCTCCGCTCTTTTTTTTTTTTCTCTCCACCGATACCTTCATAGTTCTTCCCACCTTCTTTGCTGCCCCGGGAACAGGATGTTGGGAAAACTCGATAAGCAGGAAATGGGCAAGTTGGCTAACTTCATATGCCCACGTTCCCGGTGATATCGAGAGGTCAAGAGGAAACTCTGTATTTCTCCTGTCCCTTTCCCAACCTGTCTTCTCTTTTTTCTTTCTCTCTCCACATTTCACTCCCCCGACAATGCAGTTAGACGCTCTACACTGCGCTCCAACTTGCACTTCCGTTCTACAATTTCGAATTCTGGACTGCGAGTGCTAATTTCGTTTTGTTCGAACCGGTTTGAACGAGTTTCCGCTTAGAAAATATTCATGCAGGGCCAGTATCCCCTTGTGTCAAGCACTGCCCACCCGGGTGTCCACTTTCAATTTCTTTTCAAAACTTCTTTAACGTTTTTGTTGACTCATGGCAATATCATTGTAGGTTTTTATGTTCTTGGATCACTGGACTGCGAATTTGATGTATTTATGAGAAAAATGAGTAGCTGTAATTTCAAACAGTTTGAAGATTAAAAGAATCGTAGAGATTCAACGTGTCGTTTTCGCTCTAGCAAAATTATAAAAGGAAGAAAGAAATTCTTAAGTGGCTCCTGTTCCTTGCAAGAGGTGTGAACAATTTTTGATAATAATAATGCATAACGATCGCGGATTAATTTAAACTTGAGGTGTGAAAATATGCGTTGTAACTATCCGTTGTGACAAAAGTGCAATTTGAAACGGTGTACCGATTGGAAGAAGGAGGGAATTTCTAATTGGCTTTTGTGTCTTGCAATCGACGAAAACGGTTAATAACTTCTTCTAGAGGTGACCATTCTTGAGAGAAAGCTGGAGGAAGGGGATCAATGATTCTCCTCCCGCGCCATTGGGATTTAATGCGCAGATCAGGAACACACGAGGTGTCCGCGGTCAGCCTTCAGCCTTCAGCCTTCATTCCGCCGGCGACTTCCTGTCCAGGCAGCTGCCACCGATCCGAAATTTCGCCTGCTGGATTATGTCCAACACTTTGAACAGATTCGAATCGAACCGTCCCGTCGCGCTCAGTCATGCAACGTGACATTATGCTAATTTCATGGTCATTAGCCGGTCGCGAGGATACCCGAATCAAGCCAAGTTAAATTACGAATAATTACAGTCCTACCTGGGAGCGTGGGGTCACGAGTCTCCATTTGACCAGAAGTTGCGGCCACGGACGGATCAGGATAGTTGATAAAGGATTATTGTCCGGATTTTCGTCAGATGATCGTTTTTTGATCGGCCGATCTCGAACTGCGGCCCAAACGATCGATTTTCTTCTAGATCTTTGTAGTCGTTTATTCAACAGCCTTGTCGAGCTCGATTGCTCCTGCAAGTTTTTTATTTTCTACCCAATAGTCCTTTTAATACCGAAGCTCTACAGTTGAGAATTTTTCAACTTTTAAATGTTTAAAAAATAATGTAACAAATTCTGATATTATTATTTAACCCTTGGAGGGAGGACCATTTGCAACTGTATAATTGGTGATGTTATTCACTGCTTCATTTATCAATTTTTGGAAATATATTTTTGGAAATGTACTAAAAAATTTGTTAAATACAATGCAACAAATACTCAAATTATTATTCCACTCTTGGATGAAGGACCATTTTTACAATTGTATACTTGGCGATGTTATTCGCTGCTTCATTTATCAATTTTTGTAAATATATTAAAAAATTTGTTAAATACAATGTAACAAATTATGATATTATTATTTAACCCTTGGAGGGAGGACCATTCTTGCAACTGTATAATTGGTGATGTTATTCACTGCTTCATGTATCAATTTTTGGAAATATATTTTTGTAAATATATTAAAAAATTTGTTAAATACAATGTAACAAATTATGATATTATTATTTAATCCTTGGATGCAGGATCATTCTTGCAGCTGTATAATTGGTGATGTTATTCGCTGCTTCATTTATCAATTTTTGGAAATATATTTTTGGAAATGTACTAAAAAATTTGTTAAATACAATGCAACAAATTCTGAAATTATTATTCCACTCTTGGATGAAGGACCATTTTTACAATTGTATACTTGGTGATGTTATTCACTGCTTCATTTATCAATTTTTGGAAATATATTTAAAAATTTGTTAAATACAATGTAACAAATTATGATATTATTACTTAACCCTTGGATGCAGGACCATTCTTGCAACTGTATAATTGGTGATGTTATTCGCTGCTTCATTTATCAATTTTTGGAAATATATTTTTGGAAATGTATTAAAAAATTTGGTAAATACAATGCAACAAATTCTGAAATTATTATTCCACCCTTGGATGAAGGACCACTTTTACAATTGTATAATTGATGTGATTCGCTGCATAAAAGTTTCTGGTTAAAAGATTAGAAGGTACGGCATTAGCTCAGATCCTCGGCTCCCCTCGATCGATGCAATTGCGTATACAGTGACGTTCGTCCAGCTTCCAAGAAAGCGGCAGTCGGATTTCGAGTAGCTTATACACGTCGAGCGTGTGCAACACTGAACTGCATCCGATACTCTGAAATCCAGCAACAAGCCGACTTTATTGAATCCGTTCTGGAACAAGGTGGTGCAAAATTAAACGGATTATTCAACAAATTTCTGCCGGAACCTGGCGGATTCGCGAATGAGCTTTCAGGAAAAGCGAGGAAATAATCGCCGCGGGGGAATTTTCCGGCGGATGAAACGGGACGATGAAAAAAAAACCCCGGGGGTGGAGGGCTTGAGAGGGCCGGAGGAGGGAGAAGTGGGGGGAAAGGGTAGGGAACATCGAAATTGAAAAACAAAGAGCAGCAGGCGAAATTGAAGCAATGGAAATGATATAGAAGCTCGATACCACCCGGGGAAATTCCCCGGGACGTGCGGTATGCGAATATTCCAGTTGCCTGCGCCAATGCGACGCGGTTAAATCTAGCTTACAAAAGGTACAGATAAAAAGTTCTTGGCCGTTGATACGTGTTTATACAAAAATAATATTGATATTCATTGTCCACGGGATGAATGTGTTGGACAAACCATAGTCTCCACTTCATGTAGAAACCGTGTTTCATTTACTGATTCAATAAAAAAAGACTAAAAAATATTTGAACTCGGTTCAAATATTTGAAATTCAGCTTTTCTACTTTCGACAACAGCAGCCCGTTCTGTTCCTCGCATACGATGCAAACAATGTATATTTTATTGTCTATTTGAATTAGAACATTCCTGTTTCGACAAGCCAGTCGTAAATCAGCGCGTACTCGAATTTCAAGCTCAAGCTGAGAACTTTAAATTTCGTGACTCCCGAACACATTTGCTTATCAGGTTAGTATGCGCATACATTGACTATCAAGTCTACGCATTCACCCAATTAACACATTTACAGGAATACGTACATCAGTTCACGTGCAGGGTCGCCATTGCCATGCTAAATGCCGCGCCATAAGCCACACCACTTGCCATTCCACTTAAGGACATTCGAGGAAGACTTTCGCGAAGGAGAACAAGAATTCGCCACCAGCCGAAATTATAAAAGACAGGGAGAACAGAGACGGCAGTTTTTACATTCCCAGATTACACGTACCCTTTTCCCCCTTAAATAAAACTCTTGCACTTTTCTGCAGCACACTGTTGGCCGCTCGACGCTCTCCATTCTCTGGAAAAAAGACACGAGATGCTGTCAGACAGTGTTTCATCCCCTAAATCTGTAGCATCGCATTTATGTTAAAGATCGTCGTACTTCGGTGGGGATTTGAGAAGTGGCTGTGAGAAACTCATTATTTTCTCAACATATAGTTTTCATTGGTTTTGAAGAAGATGGTTTTGGATTGATTGATTTATGATTTCTAATGACATTCGATGGTTGCACAGATTTGTTCAGCTTCGTTTAAGCTGTTGTTCGTCAATTTTCTAAAATATATTTCTGTCTATAGATCCGTTAATCTTATTGCAGAATATTGACAATGTGAAAAGATTTTCTAAGAATTTCAACACAATATTTCTACTCTATTAAAACTATTAAGAGAATAAATGCTTTGCGCAATCGAAGCACATAATTTTGATCTCGCATTGAAATCCTGAAGGTACTGAAAGACGATTATCAAATTCCTGTTGACCAGATAAAAATTGCCCGCTGATGATCCAAACGCGTAGCGTCGGCGTTGTTATAATTAGAAGTTAATTCGGTATAAACTTTTCCGCGAAGCGCAAGAGATTTCCACGAGGAGCCTAAAGGCAGGGTACGCATTCGCAGCCGAGTCCCATTCCGTCATTCAGTGAAGTTGCATGGGGTAATTTGATCCGTCACTTTTAAGCGGGAGAAACTTTTCTTCGGCGACCGTCGACATCTCACCTCACGGAATATTTCAATGACCCCATTAGCTTCGACGCTTGATGCTGTCCCAAAGGAAGAACGTCCCAAACGCCTTGAGAAGGTGTCGTTACGACGAAGGCTCATAGAATACACGAGCGCATATTAGATTTACATGTAGATAGTGCTCAAGCAGCCGGCTACAACGGCGAGCGGGTGGAAGCGTGTCGGTCTACTCGCGCAAAACACTTTACACCAGGACTTCGAGGAGACCCTGGGGCGCGAATTGAAAATCAGGACTCGAACGCGAGATAAGATGGAATAAATTAGGGAACACGTAGACGAGTCCGTGACTCGCAGAGACACTCTTCTGTGTCTCCTGTCGATCCCACCCACAACCCCGAGCTCCCTAAAACTTATCAATCCTCTGAACTGGTCACTGCCTGGAATCCTTTACCTGATCTCAACTTTCTCTTTCTATCTGAAACAATTCCATGTTGCACTCTTTGAAATACTGTTATTGGGTTGTGATCGGTGTGTCCGGACGAATCCGGGGCGATTTTCTTTAACCCTTTGCACTCCGAATAATTTTTCAATTTTCTTGCCAACGACTCCCTACTATTTTATGTGTTCTATTGGAAATTTACTTCAAAGGACAGTTCCCTGATTGATACGTATTTTAAACAATTTTGTTTACTAATTGTATTAAATGTTACTGAAACTTTGTTGTAATTTATATTTGTTGAAGAACCAAATACATATAAAAACCCGTTTCACGGATTGCAAAGGGTTAAGGTATTATATCTTTTCTTTATGGCATGATACGAGGTGTGATCTAAAAGTAAGGTGACTTTTTGAATTTCGCGGGATACCTACAGTCGATTTTCGTTTTCTTTTTTTTCTTATGCTGGTACACTCGTCCCGAACATATGTTCACAGTTTCAGCTATATAGCATTTTTTGTTTGATCGCGAGAAGCATAAAGGTTAGAAGCGTTTTGCGTGTTCGGCGAAGTTTGTTCCGAAACTGCTTAATTTTTACCAGAAGAAACGTCGCACGAGGATCGCTCAGGAGCTGTTGAACGACGTCAACGATGATCCTGATTTGCTCAAAAGGGTCATAACTGGTGACGAATCATGGGTATATGGTTATGACCTCGAAACCAAAGTGCAATCGTCCCAATGGAAGTCCCCGGAAGAGCCATGGCCGAAGAAAGCACGTCAGGTTCGACCAAATGTCAAGGTTTTGCTCACTGTTTTCTTCGATTATCATGGCGTAGCGCATCAGGAATTCTTACCACAAGGTCGTACGGTTAATAAGGAGTATTACCTTGAAGTTGTGCGCCGTTTGCGCGAAGCAACACGAAAAAACGCCCGGAATTTTGGAAACACAATTGATGGATTTTGCATCGCGATAATGCACCTGCTCACGCACGGTCCTTGCGAGTAATTTTTTGGCCAGAAACAACACCGCGATCATGCCTCGACCACCATATTCACCGGATTTGACCCCCCGCGACTTTTTCCTGTTCCCAAAACTGAAGAGACCCATGAAAGGACGGAGATTTGCAACGATCGAGGAGATAAAGACTGTGTCGCTGGAAGAGCTCAAAGCAATACCAAAAACTGCTTATCAGAAGTGCTTCGAGGATTGGAAAATGCGCTGGCACAAGTGTATTGTATCCGAGGGGGATTACTTTGAAGGGACAACATAAATATTGATGAATAATTTCTTTTTGATCACACATTTATATCATAGAAAAAAATTCGGGATTTTTATGTCGTTCATCCTGGCTTCGCGATTTTGTAGATGGCAATCCTAGTTGTAAGATAATTTCGGAGCAAACAATGACACTTATGGGAACGTCATGATAGAAGACAGATCGCTGGACGACCTAAAATTCAGGAAATAAAATTAGAACAGGAAGGGACGATGTATTCGCATCAATTGATCGACAAAATCGCATTATTCGGTACCATATCTCTCCTACATGTATTCTTTAGATTCCAGCTAATGCAGCAACCTGACATCGAGTACAATGTCTCAAGAGCTCGATATCTCTCAGAGAACCAAAATTTTTGTTTGGAGAAACGTCGTAAGCTAGCTCGAACAGACCGGAAATAGAGAAACGGAATTGTCCACGCACTTGAAATCCCCGCAGCATTCACTTTGTTAAATGGCGTGTAATGCCGTTTGATGTTAATGCGTTCTTGAGCGGAAGTAAATAACAGAAATAATCGCGTCTCGCGTGAATTCGCCGAGTTCGCTAGCCAAACCATTTTGAGATACGGCGGACCACACAGCCAAGCCGAGTCGAGTCGCGTTTGCGAATGCGCGCTTCTGTTGTGCTTTTTACTCGCCGTAAACGGCTTTAACACCTTCCCAGCAGAATCATTAAAGACGTCCAGGGCCTGTCTTCTTACGGTGCGTGAAACACACGCGACTCCGCGGCCGTAACGTCGGAACTTTATGTTCCGTTTAGTGGTTACGTGAATGCTGAAACTACCTGTGTACTGTTCCCGGAGATACTGCCCGGATGATAGCTACCGGATTAACGGAGCCGCGTAGTATTATTCGCTGTAACGCGGCAAGAAAAATAAAGAATTACAATGGCCTCGTAGAATAAACCGTAACTTACCCCACTTTACGTTACGGGCGGCACTAAAGGGTCTCATCCATGGAACTTGTACCCTTCGATCAATGCAACATGCACTGGAAATACTATTAAAACCTGGAATTCCCATTTTCGCTCGCCATCGACCCTCCACGAATTATGGTCTCGAGATAACGAGACGCGGATTCCGTGTCTCAGCGTATGTAGAATGTTATGCGTAAATACAGTGGCCCATAACTTCTTTAACACTAAACCTACCACCACCGGTCAAAATGACCGTATCCAGATTTTTTATTTGACAATTATTGAAATAATAAAAATGATCTTATAAGGAATGGTTGTATAGATATCTTTAGTAGAGCACGTATTACAATATGGGCCACA
>CM052190.1:8301971-8370958 GCA_028455805.1 Lasioglossum figueresi
AAACAGGAATGAAATAAAAATGTTTTGAGTCAAATGAACGAAACAGGAACGAAATACAAATGTTTTGAGTCAAATGAACGAAACAGAAATGAAATGAAAATGTTTTGAGTCAAATGTAAGACACAGCAATAAAAATTAAATAAAAATGTTCTACCTAGTCGTACATGAAAAATACAAATTAAATAAAAATATAATCCAGCGGTCTTGCTCTTAAATTCTCCTGAAGTTATCATAAGTCCAACCATAATACATGTATAATTTTTCAATACTATTTTCAAACGACTGCAACTCTACATTGCGAATTTGACAAAGTAAGCTGAAGTAGTGGTCGTCCTTTTCTGGAGAGGATTAATAAATTCGGATGATCGGCGATTTGGAATGTTGTCCAGCTAAATGGACGATTGGTAGCGCCGTGCGTGGTCGCGAATAGGGACATTTGCATGATAGAGTCATGGGCGGCAGGTCCCTTTCGCCGATTCTGTCGGCGATAAAAGTAGGACTTGAGAATATCCGCGTAAGCTCATTAAATAAATCGTCGTGGACCGCTGTCGAGCCACAACCATGACCACAGAGCCACAATCCACGGAGGGAAACCGTCGAATCGGCCGAAGGACGCGTTAACGAGTATCATGACTAGGCGAACGCTTCAATCCTGCTCCTCTCTTTCTCTTTTTGGATGGTCCTCGAGGATTCGAGTGGCACGCCGCCGTTGCCCACCAGATATCATCGTAATTTATACGACAGACGTTTGTTTCGGGACGGCTGCCCGCCGATAGGCGAGCTTAGATTTGCGGCTTGATTATGCCTCGACCATTCCTCCATCATCAGCATAAAACGAGCCACCAAGACCGATTCGTTCACTTCACTTTCCTGTGAGTCCATTGACTTCGCTTCACTTGCCGGCTTTGTGCCCAGAAGATGATTTTAATTGTAAATCTGCCATCAGCAAGGAATATTTTCTTTGATATTCGCACTTTCGTAGAAAAGGTATCGTAGATATCATAAAATGCAGGTTGCTAAACAGAGGTTTTATTTGTAGATACCAGAGTAGGGCACAAATCAAGTAATAATTGAAAATGACTAATAGTCTGATTGAGTGTTAGTCATAGCAAAATAGTCATTAGTTAAAACTTTTTGTTCGTAAAACATTCGCTGATGACGATTACCAGAAGTTCTATGAGCGCGGAATTATGAAGCTATCAGGAAGATGGCAAAAGATCATCGAACACAATGGAAAATATTTTATCCATTAAAATTCATTGCTCGAATCATAAAGTTCGGTTTCGTTTCACCTTAAAACACTGAAATTACTTTCTCGCCAACCCAATATATTATGAATAATATAAACTGCAGATCTCTCTCCTTATACTTTTTAAAAATTTCAATCTTGAATGCCAGCCACTTTTGCAAGTCACGAAATACAAGCACACGCAATTAGACATCTCACACTTTAAATTGCAGTATCTCATAATGTAGAACAAGTGATTAATACCATCACGGCGCTGAACTATAGAAATAATGGCTTGACAATTTTTCACGGAAGAAAGGTAATTATAACTGCACGTAAAACATCGTGATTTATGAATGCATTACGTACCTGGGTGATCAAAGATTAAAACATTTCTTGCTGTTCTCTGAATTGTCTGACTGTATCTATCTGCAAAAATTTAAGTACATACATGCTACATATGTTGAGTGAAAATAATAATTAGACAAGTAGTTATTTCAGATTTATTGAAATTATTGATTCGTATTTAATATGTTCGTATATTCGTGTTTAATCAGCACGTGAATTTTCTGGTTTGCACAAGGTTCCACAGTCTGATAATTATGAACGTTAATATCGTAATGCACGATGGGCAACATAAATATATTCATACCGCTATAGCCCCTAATTACAAGTGAACGGGAAAATAATTTTTGATTTGTTCAGCGTGTCAGCAACACAGTGAACATTAATATTGTAATACATGACGGCCAGCATGAATATATTCGCATAAATAGTTTTGATTTGTTCGGTAGATCGTGGCACGAACGAGGGCAACCCAAGAACTGTTAACTACAGTGAATCTATAGTTGAAGTGTTCAGAAGCGAGAAAATTTTGAATGCAAACATCCAGCTCGGTGTCCTTAATGCGTGCCGAACTTAATTATTCTTAAAAGCAGACGAAGTCGCCTGACCCGTGTTATAAATTCAGTTTAGTTCAACATTCTCAGCAGACTGCTTGAATAATTTGGTTTCATTACTTAAGTGTAAGACTCCGGGAGCTGTGTGTTTCTGTCGGTAGGTGCATATCCCTGCAAAACGTTCAGTAAGAGAAGTGGGGTGAAGAGGAGGTGGAGGCAAATGATCGTGCAACCGACAATAACCGTGACCAGGCTGGTGCAACTGTTTATGCATGGCCGACATTTTATTGGACAGAGCGTCCTCGTCAGCGCCATATTAGATTCCAAAGTGCACCACAGCCCCGCATTCCGCGCAACGTACGAGCGCTCGCCAAAGTGTTGGCAAGTTATTGCGATTGGCGGTGAAGACAACTGCTGCACCCGAAGATCACACTTGGATTCAGGATCAAAATCGCCTTGGTATTTCGTTTCACCTAGATCTGGACACCTGCTCGAGCTTCTGTTACGTCGTTGGCTTACCTTTACTTGCGGGCCGTGTGCATGGGAACACGCTTCCGGAATATACTATGATTTACTGGATCCTCTACCAACAAGTTTTCGTGAATATCGTAGAATGCAAGTTGGCAAACCGAAGGCTTATTTACAGTATAATGGAAGCATTTTTCGGAATTATGTCTGATCCGTCCATCGTGTCAAGTTGACACAGTTTTCCCGAAATGGGTTATACCGTTCTGTTATTCCTAGGTAAATTTGTCCGAAATTTTGTGACTTATTCTTTTAATGCGAAACACATAACCGAGAAACCTAAGATGTAAATGTTCGCTCATCAATTTGAATAAACAAACATGAATAAAATAACTATTTACCTTGTTATTTTGTCGATATTGCGGATGAGGGTTAAGGTATTGACGGATGAGGATGAGGGTTAAGGTATTCGAGCAACTTTCGGTTTGCTCACGCTGCGATACAGGATGTTTCACCAAAAATGAAGAACATCGATTCGTCTACGCTTATAAACAAATATTTGTAAAATGAATGGACTAAAAATAATATATATTCAGGTATTAAGTATGAAACTTGACAAATAAAACACGAATTTCAAACACATTTGTCAAGTTTCGTACTTAATGACCTGATAGCATAAACTAGTTTATCACTTTTACCAAAAATTAAGAATTTATATGATGTCTACGTATGTATAAAAATGTTCGTACATCCAACAGAATAAGAACGTACAAACACAAGATCGATTTTATATGCTTGCATAACATTATAACATTACAATGGAAATGTTCCAATTGAATTTCTTCAGTAATGTAAATGCAGTTGGAATCTACAGAGTCTATTACCACATTTATGAACATGTTATACACAGTATGTTCGTAAATTATAATTATCGTAATTACTCACTGTGTACTTAGATCTATAATAATTATGTTGTTTTTGGTACACATACTACATCTACAGCATACGATTACTGTGCACTATTCAAATGATTTTAAACGTTCATAACATGTTGTAGAAAAATCAATTTATTCATTCAATATCTTTAATGCTTAATCTTATCCCGATGTTAGTATAAACAAAACAATGGAAAATAATTTTCCTAACTCATTTTATAACGAAAAATTTTACTCGTTTATAACGAAAATGAGCAAGCGCAATTTAAAACGGTGAAAATATCAAACGACTTTAAGAGAATTATTATATTATTTTCACCGCATTCAAATCATTAACGAAGAATATAAAGTTATATTTAGCTTCAGCGTCTTGCAATTGATGCACAAACTTTTAATTTTGCATAAACATCCGGAGTCTACTTATAATAATGCAGCTGTACGGACGAAAAGATGTGATCGTCTCGAATAATGTATTTAATTCCACGAAACACCGTCGGCGTTACATGGCAGAATTGTCCGTGCATCATCGGCCATAATGAAAGCAGTAAAGTTTTATATTGTTGACAAGCGGGCAGTTTCTTTGCCATTGTTTCTCTAATTCGAGGGTTGGAGGGAATCGTTCGACAGTTTACGCTTTTCCTCGCGGACTCGCACGGTTTTCCTCGGAGGCGACACACGACTGTCTACGGGGACAAATCTTCCACGTTTTATTGTGACTTTGGCCGGCAGAAGTCGCGAAATAATTACGTTATAAATAAGAAAAACCGAGCCGGAGGGTGCTGGCTTATATCTAATTTATTGGTGGGCGTACATTGTCGACCTGTGAATAGAGCCGTTGCCCGAAAATCTAAGGAATATTTTACGGAAGTTCCAGGCTCTTTGTGCTATCACATATAGTCTGTACTTTGCCAAGGATCCGGATTATATCCTTATCCTTTGAATTATAGTGTCTAGAACAGTCCTGCCGTTGAAATGAAAAGCTGCATATAGAAAAGATTTTACGGTTAATCGTGCCAACGGGAATCGAACGGGTATTGACGTGCGGTACGTGTTTTGAGTTTTGACTGCCATTCCTCCGGGAATTGCGTTCCTGTCAACATTTGCCAGTGTACTTTGATTTACCGTTCTCCGCTAGTTCAATCACGAATATTAAATAACGTGTCCGTAGGCACGCTTTCAGAAAATCTTCCAGTTACATCGGTATTATTAAGAGTAAAAACAATATTACAAAAGAAACTATTAGAGAAGCTTTGTAGTTTCATGTTTCGAAGTTGCTTTAATGTAGAGTTTGCTTTGTAATTATTTTTAGTTCATGGAATTGCTTAGATTTAATCCACCTTTAATTCAATTAATTTCGTTAATAAATAGCCGTATGAAACAGGAATGCGGCAATTCAGAATAGAACGAGCCCAAATGACAAAACTAGAACGAGATTTCAGTCCAATTTTAAATGAAAAATGAGTTCATGTGATTATTAAAATTAATCATGGAATCCATATTTAATTACCATTCTTCCCGACAGGTGATCAGAAATGCCGAGATGTGACGCGTCATAATAATGAGAGATTACCAATAATTAATACTGCCAGAGTTAGATTTCAAAATAATCGTCAATTACCTCTCTTCAGCTTATAAATTGTATTACCTACCACGATGCCTTCTTTTAGATTTGAGGTACAACAGTATTTATCATCATTTCCTCGGTGCTTCGACTCAAAAATTAATTGTAGAATGAAATAATAAAATGCTTTTACTGCCGACAATGTACTTATTAAATTAATAAATGTCAAGCCTGTGGAGGCCTAACCTGAACAAATGACTAGTTAATTATGTATTTCCTTCATGAGTTTCTAACTACTTTCGTGGTTAAATTAATGTAACAATTATCAAACTGGTTAATTCCAACTCGACGCTGCCCAGCACGCACAAAAGGTCAGTAACTATTAATTGCGGATCTTCCTAAATTGACGAGCTGGTAATTACTTTTAAAATTAATTAACCCGGCACACATTAGATTAATAAATTGGGGTCCCACGGACGGTTCCCTTTGAGATTCGGTTAACCAAGCGAAAGTGGCGAAGACGGCGTGCAATAGTGAATGTTGCACTGGGTTACAAACAAGTACACTTTATACCTGTCCAGTACAATTTTGAATTCTTCACGCTGCCGCTTTCGCGAGCGTCGTGAGTGCACGCGCGGCTTTGAAAATAAGAGTACACCGGGTCGTTCGTGTCAGTTCCTCGTTAGCGAGATCAAAGTGACGATGGAGCGAGGGAGATACTTGCTGCTTGGATGAAATGGGGTTATCTGTCATGGTTGATCGCTCAAGAGTTTGTATATCACGATTACGGGAGGTCTACTACCTTTCTAGTACGTCAACTTCTGCGTTCGTACTTTCGTAACTAGAAAGAGTATAAAATGCATAGAGGAACCATCGCTTCAGAATGGGGGGAGGGGGGATCGTTTAAATTTTCCCGGCCGCTCGTAATTCACCGTGGCTTTTTCGTACATTCAGATTTCATCAACTATAAAATTCTTTGCGCGCGGGACATCGGGTATTTAAACATTTACTTCTTCCCCTAAAAGATTCATTATAAAGTCAGTTAAACATCGTCGATAAAAGTCTAGCTGTTGGTTTCCTTTTATACCGGCGTGCACGATATTGGGTGGTAAAAATAGCATCGACCTCATCGTCCGGCATATAAATTAATGTTTATAAGTGTAGCGAAATAACAAAATATTTCATACACGTTTCAATATAGTCTTTTCATCGCTAGGCAGCATTTGTGTCCAATTTGTTCCCCGAATAACCGAATTCCAAACTGGAGATAAGGAATGCGAGGAGGCAAGCAATTTTGACAAGGAAACTAGAGGTGGAAAAAGATGAAAATTGCTTCCACTTGAAGAATAATGGAAGTCGGAAGATCTGGCAAGTAGAAAGTGCAAACGATTCTAGATGTATCTTCCAGCCGCGACGCGATTGTGTGACTTGCAAATTATGTGGTTTGGAGACGGCACGAGAGGTCCTCTCGAGGAAGTAGAAACGCCAGAAATTTCACTTACGTTGAATAAGGGTACGGTAACGAATGTGTGTTGTTACCGTCGTTTCGGAAATGTCACGCGTTAATACTTTAATAAAGGGCTGCGAAACTTCTTCTTCGACGGCCCTCGCTATCAATCAGTCCGTTTCCGCACTAGTTAAGCTGTAGATGGAAACAAATGCCACTTCTGGCGGTACAAACGCGTCAAACAGTGGGCGAACGTCATCATCCACCTTAACGAAATGAAGAAGTGGAATGAGAAGAAGTCGTCACTCTGCCCTCCCCTTCTACGAAGCTATTTTCCACAGTCCGGTCATGTAACGCGTTTCGCCTCTGTCGTGCATGTGCCAGATTTGGGTAAAAATGGAATCGACGATTGACGAATAAATTTCTACTTCAATCGTTAATCGCAATCAACAATCAATTTCATAGTTTAGTCATTAATTGCGGTTAACGATTAAATACTTATTAATCTTTAATTGCGGTTAACGATAAAATATTTATTAATCTTTAATTGCGGTTAACGATTAAATACTTATACATCTCTAATTGCGGTGAACGATTAAACACTTATTAACCTTTAATTGTGGTTAACGATTAAATACTTATTGATCTTTAATTGCGGTGAACGATTAAATACTTATTAATCTTTAATTGCGATTAACGATAAAATATTTATTAATCTTTAACTGCGATTAACGATAAAATATTTATTAATCTTTAATTGAGGTTAACGATTAAATACTTATTAATCGTTAATTTGGAATAACGGTTAAATTCCTACTTTAGTCGTTCATTGCGATTAACAATTACATTCCAATCATTTTTTTTCTTTCCTTTTCACAATGTTACTAGCGTTCTCGTTAGTCACTATATTGCGTAATACTCTGTGATGTACTTTATGTTGTAATAAATTTCAAAAGAGTTTTCCTAAAAAAAAAGACTATTGAAAATAAAGATGTTTTTCTTGAAATATAGTATTGTTTCTGTCAATTCTCCATCCGCTCTGTCCTCCCTCCTTATTGCAATTTATGGACGGACGTATGGCGATTAACTTCAACAATTGATTAAACCAGTCTCCGATTTTTCGATGATTTCGTTTTTAATCGACGATTGACGGTTAACTTCATCAATCGATTGAATCAATCGTCGATTTTTCAATGATTTCTTTTTTAATCATACACATTAATCAATCAATCTTGTCCTTTGAATGAAATAGTATACTGACTGGTCCGCTCAAAGGTAAAATATCTTCTTCAGTTGTGACGATATAAAAAACATTGTAGTTCGTTCGAAATCAGTTTCATATTTTATTTCCATTTCAATAGTCAAAGGTTCTCTCACGTGTAGACTGTATACATTATAAAATAATTTTGGTATAAAAATATCCTTTGTAGGATATTAATACGAAAACACGAATTTCACTTTGTTATGTTAAACTTTTGAACGTCTCCTGTCGTTTTCAGATAAATTCAGTCAATTTTCGTATAATGTACTTTTAATTGTAAATTGTTTTCACAAATATGTTGAATATTGTAGCAGAGAAAGAACTGTGAAACAATTGAAGTTCTTTGTTCTCGCAGGAACAACCACGAAATTTTTCAATCATACGATCTTCCCACCAATATACACCGACGTTGATTAAAATTGTTGCTAAAGAGGCTTCCTCTAAAATTGTTATACGAAGTCACGCAATATACAGCACGGTCCGAATTAGTGCGACATGTTCAGGTCCAATGTCTACTACCCGGCAATAGCAAGTTTAGTTTCTCAGAGAGAAATCTTCCGCGAACTATGAACAGCATTCAGCTGCCGAAGGCAACGAAGCAAATACAGACGCTGTATCATGTACCAAAGATAATTAAATTTTAGTGCCTCTCCCGCTACAATTAAGAAACCATTCTCGGTCAATAAATAATGTTTTTTTTATAAAAACGGGTCCAAATGCGATCGAAATAGATTAACAGCCACAAATATCTTGACAAAAAGAAACTTCACTCTACTGAAAAAATTACCATTAATGCACGTACATTTATATCTTGACTTCGAAATTTATGCAAAACAAAAGTTGGCGCTACGCAGACATTTATTTATTTTCTTAATAATTCTATCGAGCTAATCAGTTTGATCATAAATGCATCAAAGCAGCCTATTTACATCGAACGTAATTGCATTGCCCAGGTCTCAGCAAACAAAAATACTAAAAATATTGTTAATCATAGGCTTAATATTCATCTCCATCCAACAGCAATATTTATTGCGGTAGCAAGTTTCGCCAACTCTCGGTTCCATAAATTACTGCTCGAAAATAAAAATTTGCATAAAGACTCGTTTGTAAATCAGACTTCGTAATAACAATATGACGAGTCGCATCGCAAAGAAGCGTTGTAGGAATGCAAATAACTCGCCGAAAAGAGAGAGAGAGAGAATTTACGGTGAAGCAATTGAGCTGTAAGTTCCGACGATAAAATGGCAGCCGGATGATTCAATTTAATTGTTTGTAATTTGTGAGTTGGAACTGGTAGCTTTCAGCTTGTAGCTTGTACCTCGTAGCTTGTAGCTTGTGTGTAGCTTGTATCGTAGCTTGTAGATCGCAGCTTGACGCTTGTAGTTTGTAGCTTGTAACTAGTAGCCCCAGCTTTTAACTTGTAACCGTAAAAGTGTCATGCAAATTCTATCACGTCGTGTGCAGTTGTCGCTGTCAAGTCGCGCGAAACGCCTATAGCATGAACGAAATATGCAAGACACTCGTTTCTTGCTAGAAAAAGCATTTTGTGAAATATTGTGAATTATGAATGACACAGAGGTTCCAGACACGCTCCTAGGCTTAAATACTAAATCTCATATCATGCAATGTGTGTATGGATCTTAAATCTAAGCTCAGCAGCTGGGTAAGTCTTGCTTGACTACACAGAGGGCGGTGCAACCCTCTGATGACATGCTTCGAACATGGGGTGGACGATCCACCTTCCCCATAAAAGATTTTCATTGAAGGGGCAACGTAGTCGTTCGAGATCATCATTCAAGTCCTTGCGAGTAAGTAGACTGCTGTAAACATTACAAGGATTTAAAAAGGCTGTTATATTATTCTCTAATTATAAAAATGATTAGAAAAGAGAATATATTTCCATTTAAAATCTATTTCTTCTAAGTGATATTCGATACAATTTTTTGTGTACATATAATTGCGCAAGAAAACTAAGTGTGCATGTTAACACATTACCGATCGGTGATTGTTGCATAATTTTGAAAAATCTATGGTACACGGCTAAACACTTTTTAATGGAACTTTCAATAGCAATAGCAATTTTCATTGTAGACTAACAAGTCATCCTCAATTACGTCACCTAATAGTTTCATTTAAGATTGCAATGTAAGAGAAAATTTCTATGCTTTCGTTTGGTACAGCAAGATTATTGAAAATCGTATTAATAGGCTTCCGATCGGTAAAGTGTTGAGAAGATTATCATTAATAAATATATTAATCGGTATATTATATCAATGTGTAAATGTTTACGTATCTTCTACTATCTCTACTATTTCGAAATCGAAAAGTATGCATTACACAAAAGCCACAACAATGAATGAGGAAACTATTAATCACACAATCAGCCACGACCGCATAATCACATCACACTTATTAGAAGTTAAAATGCATGTATTATGCATCGTCGTCGGTGGTGTATTATGTGTCACATAATCGTAGGGTTGCGCGGTCATAGTTGTACAAATTTTTGTGTACACATAATTGCGCAAGATAGCTAAGTGTGCATGTTAACACATTACCGATCGGTGATCATTGCATAATTTTGAAAAATCTGTGGTACATGGCTAAACACTTTTTAATGGAATCGTCAATAGCAATAGCAATTTTCATTGTGAACTAACAAGTCACCCTCAATAACGTCATCCTATAGTTTCATTTAAGATTGCAATGTATAAGAAAATTTCTATGCTTTCTTTTGGTACAGCAAAATGATTGAAAATCCTTTTAACACATTACCGACCAGTGATTATTGCATAATTTTTAAAAATCTGTGGTACATGGCTAAACATTTTTTAATGGAACCATCAATAGCAACAGCAATTTACATTGTCAGCTAACAAGTCACCCTCATTAACGTCATCTTATAGTTTCATTTAAAATTGCAATGTATAAGAAAATTTCTATGCTTTCTTTTGGTACAGCAAAATGATTGAAAATCCTTTTAACACATTACCGACCAGTGATTATCGCATAATTTTGAAAAATCTGTGGTACATGGCTAAACATTTTTTAATGGAACCATCAATAGCAACAGCAATTTACATTGTCAGCTAACAAGTCACCCTCATTAACGTCATCTTATAGTTTCATTTAAAATTGCAATGTATAAGAAAATTTCTATGCTTTCTTCTGGTACAGCAAAATTATTGAAAATCTTATTAATACATTACCGACCAGTGATTATCGCATCATTTTGAAAAATCTGTGGTACACGGCTAAACACTTTTTAATGGAATCGTTAATAGCAACAGCAATTTTCATTGTGAACTAACAAGTCACCCACAATAACGTCATCCAATAGTTTCTTTTGATTATTGAAAATCGTATTAATAGGCTTCCGATCGGTAAAGTGTTAAGAAAAGGTTATCATTAATAAATATATTAATCGGTTTATTATATCAATGTGTATTATATCAATGTGTATCTTCTACTATCTCTACTATTTCGAAATCGAAAAGTATCCGTTACACAAAAGCCACAACAATGAATGAGGAAACTATTAATCACACAATCAGCCACGACCGCATAATCGCATCGCACTTATTAGAAGTTAAAATACATGTATTATGCATCGTCGTCGGTGGTGTATTATGTGTCACATAATCGTAGGGTTGCGCGGTCATAGTTTACGCACACAATACTCACGTAACCACAGGTGTGATCTAATTATACTAATCAACTGTCACCACTTCGTTATCGGTTGAGCCATTATGGTACGGCAGTTCCCGATCATCTATTATCCTGTAATCAGGATTTTACACCAGCCAGATACGGCCGGCCGCCCGAAGAAATTTAAAGATGATTTAATTAACTGTCGAGCTACGGTGCTCGGATCGGTGTGACGTCGTTTCCCTTATACGACGCACTGATTACTCCGACAACTTGTCTGATTGTGCCGCGGCTATTCCACTGGAAATGGAATGAAGATGAATTAACGACAGTAACCGCACAAACTCACCGCATCATGAACTATCGGAAATGCGCACGGTTACTTTAGATATGCTGTACCGCGAGATTGATGTAGCCCTCATTTTCCCATCTACGCGTCTCCATCTTGAAATTTTAAGAGAACCACGTTCGTATAAAGAGAATATAAGAAAGTCTCATGAATCGCCCACTTCGACATATTCATTCTGAATACAACATATACTTTTTTGTTCTATAATGTTGTATATGTATTTATATTTTCTTCCAGTTTTATTATGACGTACTTTACAGTACTTGAAACATTAATGTATGAATTGCATGCCAATATAAAATCGTTCGTATGACAATCTTTTAAATGAAGTAATGAAAAAATATATATTTTAGACTACGGATTTTGATGCAAAATAAAAATTGTTTCCATCGATTGTAAGCTAGAGGAGCCGACTAGAAATTCGTTTCTGCTTTTAATGATTTTAACAAGGTGAAACCGATACATTATATATCTGTGAATATTTGTAGTCGATCCATTGATTTAATTTGCGCGCACCGAGTTTTATCTTAAATAGACTGCGGATCCTTGTGCAATTATAGTAAAATAGAGTAGGTGAAATTCAAAATTGTTGAAATATATTAAAAATTGAAGATGTCAATAGATTTTGATGTCAATGATTTTCAATTTGGTTTTTATTTCTTGGAATCAATGCGGACAATTTTTATTCTTCTATAAATGCATAAAATACGCAGTCTAATTATAACGTGCATCAAAGCAAAATTTCTATTTCATTGATTATCGTGGCAGCATATCATTTTATTTATAAAATATGCTAACAAAGTTAGTGAAATAGTCTCACAACTGATCGAAATACAATCAGAACAATATGCTTTTCAACCTTTTCCGATCAGCATCGAATAAAATATTTGGCGCACTTTTTCGCAAAGTCAATAACTGAGGAGGTTCCTCGACGGACACTTACCGATCAACTTATTCGCACTTAATGTGGCTCGATTTTCGAATCACGAGTACCATCTCCTCCCACGCCTTTCCTCGTTTCATCTTCCACGAGGGCGTCAAGTTGGTCGCTGGGTCAATTGAAGCTTGAACCGTTCCCGAAGTTGAAACCATCGAAAACAGCTTGGCAACTGTTATTGATCTCGATCACACAGCATAATTACTGTTTCCCATTTCAATCAACTCGATATCCCCCCCAACCCTCGCTACACCTTTCTTTTAATCAGTGCTCGGTCGAACACGCGGAAACGGCAAACTCAAAGCTAATGATTACATGGCCCATTAACTCTATGAAAGTTTCGCGAAGAATGGATGCAAATTGTGTCAGGTACTTTAATCTACATAATTAATTGCAATTGTACTTAGCAGCGGGTCGGGCTGCGCTTAAGGTCGTCTACTATTCTACTAGTGTTTTCCCAACGTATGCCACATTGAACACTATATTGTATACGAATGCTATATTTGCTATATAAAGAACTATACTACATTTGCTGTATAAAGAACATAGGGAAAAATTAACTGATCTTCATGCACTGTATACTATACTGTTTTTTATACATCGTAGAATCGAAGACTGGAATTACAAAAGGCTGTAAATACCATTTTATCGAAAATTGTTTTCTTCCGCAAAAAGGATGTAAGTTCTAACGCCAATGCAATGAACTAAGGTTGAAAGTTCCCTGACGATTGATTACAAGATTTCTGATTTTACATGGATTTAGAACCCAGGGAAGGGAATGATAAATAAATTGTTGGTGCAAAATTCAATACAACCTAGCTGTGATAAAGAAGAGACAAAGAACAATGAAGTAACCTTAATTACATTCGACTGGTTTTCATACAGTGTACAATTATTTACGATTTTTTAGTACTGAGAAAACTGAGAATATATATTTCGGAAAATGGAGGCGTGCTCAGATTTGGTCACCGAAATTTCTTATTGCTGCGGCGAAAGAAAAATATAAGCGTATGCGTCTCCGTCCGGCGACGTGCCCGTTTTGCTACAACAGAAGAAGTTTGTTTCGGCTGTTCCATCGCAATTTACCGATTGGAAGGGCTATTAATTTTCAGCCGGATCCAGAAAGTATGGAAGAACGACGGTAGGCAATAGCTCGAATCGACCTCGATAACTTTCGCGCGGAGAACTTTCCGGGAGAATACGTGAGCTGGAACTGCGTGTAAAATTCTTGCGGCCCATTTTCCAAGGGGAACAAAGGAGCGCGGATAGACGGGAACTCGATTCGTACACCTACTTCCATAAAATCTGTACCGCCCGCCGCCGCCGCACGGCCGGGCAACTTCTACTTTGTTGATACCCTTTGACGGGACAAAGGTATGCTCTCCGTATTGGCAGACAGTGTGATTTAGATCGTTTGCTCCTCCTCTACCCCCGCCCCTTAAGCTTTGCGTGTTCGACGAGAATTTTGTACGTCAGCCCCGGCGCACCCGAGCCTGTGATTTGCATACAGGAGCCTCGGGAAACCTAATCCTTTACGTGTTATGCATACCTAATTCTGTAAACAATATTTATGGTAATGCGACGGCCACCGTAATTTCACTTAAATATTTCAAGCCAGGAACGCCCGCGATCCGCGCCGGGCACCGCGGACGAGATGCCTTAAATTTGGTTGAAAAATTTATCAACCATCCCGCGTGATGCACCATAAATACATTATGCAATTTTGAATGTCCATTATCGGCCGTTATGAGAGTTGCAATTTAATAATCGGACCGGCGAAAGAGTGCAACAAAATTTCACTCCTACGACGGAACCCCAATTGCATTTTCCAGGGATCAATGAACAGTCGTCGATGAAAGAGTGCAACAAAATTTCACTCCTACGATGGAACCCCAATTGCATTTTCCAAGGATCAATGAACAGTCGTCGACGAAAGTGTGCATCAAAATTTCACTTCTACGACGGAACACCAATTGCATTTTCCAAGGATTAATGAACAGTCGTCGACGAAAGAGTGCAACAAAATTTCACTCCTACGACGGAACCCCAATCAATGGCCTATGGACCAAGGATCAATTAATCGTCAATGAACACTCTAATTGAAGATATATTCATTTTTGTGTGCAGTTGTAATAGCTGTACATGTGAGAACGGTCCATGATTATGCCAGGAGCTATTTATCATATTTAAATAACATAGGTTGAACTGTTATTATTCCATGCTCACGTACATAGATGCAATTATCAATGATTAAAATAATATTATTAATCTCAATATAATGCCAATAGTTGTATCGTGTGGTATAATTTAATAATATGTAGTATAAAATTAACAAACAACTATTGCCTATGGTTCTTTTAAACTGTCCATTTGTATACTATTATAAATGTTTATTTTAAAATTGCTGTACCTTATTAGAGATTCTATCGTGTTCCAAGGAGGATGAAAAACATTTAACTAACTTTCTTCGAACATAATTGGTGCATGCTTTTTAAAGACCGTTTTTTATATTCAGTAAACAGATAATTTCCGTTTGAATTGCTTCGTGAACAAACTAGCTTTCCGTATGATAAATGTTCGCTAACAAACCGTTGCCGACAAAAGCGATCTTCCGAAGATACTTCTGATTCTGTGGAGAACATCCACGCGATCCCGTACTATCGGAGAATTAGTAATCCTGAGACAAAAGGTAATTTATTGGTACCCCATTACCAGAGAATTGAGGTGTACAGGAAGCGAGGGAGAGTTGAAGACGATAGAAATGGAACGGGAAGCGGTATATTGTCTTGGAGTTAAAATAGTTTCCGAAGTCTCAGCTTTGTGTACCCAGGATTTTACTATGTCACCAGATCTTTGATAATAGCGGATTCCGCAAGTCGACGCTTCGAACAATACCGGGGAGCTTTAAATAATAGTAGGGAACGTCAGATAATAATAGGGAACTTCAAATAACAATTTATTTCTTTTCCTGATGTCTGTACCAAAGTAAAAATTTTTAATAAAACGATTGCGTACATGCTAGAAAATAATTACAGAAATATGAGCCGCATTCGACAATAATATTTGAGTACAACAAATACGATTATATACTCTGCAGCATTTTGCAATGTTAGATTAATATGTTAACGATATTGGTATCGGTATTACAATTTCTGTTAATAGATATTTCTACCAAGCAATTATAAACAAAGCCAGTCACAAAGTGCTAAGACTTCAAAGTCTTCCGACGAAGAAGATCCCATCGGATAATTAGCCGAACGAGATATATAAGAAAAAAAACACCGAGAAAGTATACCCGATATCGTCAGACATCAATGGAAATTATAAATTCGCCACTGAAAGCTTCGCAAAGAGTATCGCAAGTAACTACACGATTTACTCGCATAATAACGAACCAGCATTTATACGTCCCGAGCTAATAATATTTATTAAACCTCTGCAGGATCTATGGGAAGTCATCGCACACTGTGTTTATTAAATTTCATTCAATATTTGAATTCCTATTCAATAGTTGCGCGCTACGTTCGCTCATCGTTTCTATAATACAAATACTCGACGTTTCGTGCCAATACTGCAGATGGCTCAAGTATCAGGTAGAACTTGTACGTTATAGTAAACTCTAAATATTTTAGATGATCAGGGAGACACTTCCCAATTGTAAGTAGTATTATAGACGGTTTACTCTCTATTTCTATTCCCTGGTGTGTCGGCTTTATTCAAATGCACTATGCCAGGCATTATGAGGCCGCAGTTCGTGATTCATTGAACAATGTACTGGGTGAGTGGATAGTCACACGCTATTTTGGAAACATACTGCTTACAAAACTGGCAGTGCATGTTATGGCACATTGTTTGCCATTAGTTGTTTCTGGGTTCAATGGGGAAAATTCATTACTCACTTGATATTCATTTTTACAAATTCTTACTTTCTCAAATCTTGAAAAATTGAACCTTTTTGGTATTCAAGAATCAATTTTTGAGACAAAATATTATTTTAAAAATGATTGCCCTTGAGCGTTTGTACCAATGAATAATTTTTCCAAAATCTTGTTCACGTCATCCAGTAAATTAATTTAGTTCCAACTTTTAAGCTTCAATTTTTAATTTAAACGTTTATGAACAATATTGCAAACAAGTTTTTGTTATTACATTAAAGCAGTTGAATATTGCATTTTGAAAATTGTACAATAAATTTATACTTTTACAGACGCAAGGCAAATAATTACATCTTGAAAATGATTCAAACTAGAATCGAAACGTCGATGATTATTTGATAATCTGCAAAATTGTTTTTTGATTTATCAGTAGAAATTGATCAACATTTATTATTAGCAATATTACGATCGAGATATAGAGACATATTTAATTTAAATAGTTGTCGTCATTCTAAAAGTGTCCGAATATTACAGTAGTTCACGGTGACTGTAAATATCTAGCGAGGTTTTCTAGATAAAAATAAGAAAGACATTTACGATAAAACATATTCGATAGAAGACAGATGATGTTTCGGTAAAATACCGCCATGTTTTTCCATTCGAACCGCGTCGCCGCCGTCATCAGCGTCGTCGCGACTGTCATCGCCGAGCAATCATCTCTGTCGAGCAATCAACCGTATTTTCAGTAAATTTCGTCTGACTACGCGTTCAAGGGAAAAACAGCAAAGATGCGACAGTGCGCGCCAAATTGCACCGTCATTAAATGTATAAAACATCGAAAATGCAGCATCCCGCGATCAACGTCACCGTCGTCGATGGATTGAATCGTCCGTGGCAGCGAAAATCGACATAATGCCGTCGCGGCGTCAACCTTGTGTTTACGTTTCAATTGCTTCCGACAAAAAAACGTGTCTTGTTCGCAAACTGCCTGAAAACCGTGAACAGCGAAATGAAACACTATAGTCGCGATCATCGCAAAACGCATTTGAATCGTCATTAGTGAGATATATTAACGGACCCTGCTGCGCGTGTTGCTGGTCGATGATATTACGTACAGTCAGCCACAGAAATGTCCGTACATCAAATCATTTTCAAATATTTAAAAATCACGAATTTTTCACATTTCACGGACGTTCGTTAATTTATCAGCGAACTCAGACTCTCAAAAAATGACATTTTGTTTCAGCAAATTTTAGTCGGTTCGAATGAGAAAAAGCGGAACATTTTGTTTTTCTAATTTTGTGTTGCGATTTGAATGGGTAAACTCAAATTCAATAAATTTATTGATTTTCTGTTGATACGACCGATAGCTTGTCTCTTTTGGAAATGAGGTCGGTGTTACAATTTTGTACGACACTGTAGCTGTAACGTTGCCTGTTCAAAGGGGACTAACTCTGAAACGTGTCCCTTAGGTCTGTGTCCACTTCAAAGTAGAACCCCACAAATTATACAAGCGATAATTGTAGGCTGAACGTGAATTACTCTCGAGTTGCCATTAGCTTGTAAGCGCAACTCTAAAAAGCGACGAAAATTTTAACGCGCTAGTGACCGTTTGCTGTCGAAATGAAAAAGTGATTAGGAAGACTAGGAAGAAGGTAGTCTGTAATTTTAATTGACAGTATCTCTTAAATCAGTTAATTAAATTTCCATTCAGAATTAATTCATCCGATGCTGTATATTAATTACAAAAATTGCATGCCTCGATCGCAACAATCTGGAGCAAAATAGAAATATGTCTTCTTTCGTAACAGCTTCAGTAGCTTGAAAATTACACAATAATTACTCTAGTATACTGGTTTGCATTTCTCCAACACACTTTCGTCATACTCTTAAAAAAAATTAGCAGTCCAATTTTTATAGATTTGCAATTCGCAAAATGAAGGAGCACAAAGATCCCCAAAAAGATTATAAAAGTGCTACTGTTGTTTTTGGGTTTTTTTCCCCAGACAAACGTGTTCGGCTTAAATTCCTAAATACTCGCAACATTGTCTTACATTCTCGCGTGGAGAAAAGATCTTTTTCGCAGTCCGCGTCAGTGCGCTTTGCGCTTATCCCTCGCGAGCTTAGAGAGTTCCGCGCGCAATTATCATAAAACGCTTGTAAAATATTTCTCTCGTTGACCTAACGGGAATCCCGTCGCGTTAATAAATATTTAATGCATAGTTAAAAGTTTCAAAACGACTGCTATAAGAAAACGTTCAACTGTACGACATTAATGTATTCGCCTGACCTAAATGTATTTTTAATTAGTGTCTCAACTCGGATAAGAACAGTACCGAAGGAATAGTCGGAGTTAATGCGCGCAGCCGGTATAAAGAAGTTACGCGGAACAAATTCTATCTGATACTAAGTACCAGGAACGACTTCAACGAAGTTTCAGCGAGTTTTCGTTTCCACCGAGGCCAATACCCATCAAGGTACCGTTCACAGTCAGTTTTCACATTTTTTCATCGGTCGAAATTCAGTTTGAAAATGGTATTAGATTCGAATTGTCCGACGCGGCTGATCGTGGCCAGCCAATTCTACTTCCTGTACAGCGAGAACCACGTGATCAGTTTGGATCACTCTATTACTATCAGATCGGCAAAAATATTTGTTATCAAACATATCACGGTTTAGAAATATAGCTTTGAGAGGACTTTACGCCAATCATTTAGTAGATATTTAAACGAATTCGGTAAGGATCATGAAAAATATTTTTCCTACAAAATAGAAGCTGCAATAATCGCAGAAACTCCGAAGCGTGTTCTACGTTTTCTCATAATTCGATTACGAAGTGGACAACACTTCGAACGCAGCTCGAAATAAAGTTTGTTTCACAGATATTGTAGGCGTTATCGATTTTAAGCAATTTTCGAATTTGGTGGTTATTTCCGAATTCGAGAAAAAACATTGGTCGCTCCATTCAAATTCTGAAGGTGACCCCCACAACTCGATGAAAAAGCGATGTGTCAAAAAACAGATTACGGCATTGTCCTCCTGGAAACCATAGAACGTTTGAAAATATTTTTCGTACAACAATGTAACTGACCAGTTATTTGCAGTGGTCGTGTTACTGGACTCTGTATAATCTACCTATATCTATAAAAACGCTGTCCTGACTCACTCACTCATCAACGCCCAGGCTAAACCCTTGGACACAGAAAGCTGAAATTTTGCACAGAGGTTTCCTATATGATCTATACAAGGGATAAGAAAGGATATTTCGAAATTCAACCGCTAAGGGGGCGAAAAGGGGTTGCAACGTTTGTACGAGGAATATTTCGTCCGTGGTCGGATTTACTTGAAACTTGGTCTAAATGTTCATTGACACAATTATTTCGTCTATATCTATAAAAAACGCTGTCCTGACTCACTTATTCATCAACGCCCAGGCTAAACCCTTGGACACAGAAAGCTGAAATTTTGCACAGAGGTTTCCTCTATGATCTATACAAGGGATAAGAAAGGATATTTTGGAATTCAACCGCTAAGGGAGCGAAAAGGGGTTGCAACGTTTGTACGAGGAATATTTCCTTCGTGGTCAGATTTACTTGAAACTTGGTCTTAATGTTCATCGATACAATTATTTCGCTTTAAAGTTGTTTTATTTCCGTAAATGTATCTGGAAACTAATATATAAGTACGTAATTAGTATCTTATCGCTAAACCGTTGCTTCGAAGTTAACCGTCAGAGAGATCTACAGAGCAACGCGAAAAGCGAAATGGAATTGAACGGCATAGATTATCATCGATCGGTAGAAATCAATAGCCCCAAATATGTTTCGGGACAATTTTGTAACGTTTACGTCTCGAGGCGCGAAACTACCCACACCGCGACCGCCGCGAGAGGGCCACGACGACGAAAGAGATACTTTAAGTATAAACCAAATAGTCATAACCCTTAGGTACGTCGTAGTTTTTCAAGAATCAACTCTTTATAAATTCGATTCAAACTTATATTTGACAAATGCGGTAAAATGGTGCAAATAAGCCTAAAAATCGTTATGGGTGTCGTTATTGAGGTTTCTTGGGACGTTAATTACAAAAATGGCATCAATTTTTAAATCTAAGATGGCGACATGACATAAAATTAAAATTATATAGGGTATCATGGGGGGTTGAAAGGTTTCATTTTCCGAGGGCATTAAACGGTTTCCTGTGCGAGCGAAGCCGCGGGAAAGAGCTAGTTGATTAATAAAACTGTTCGCTTGAAATTGCAACGGGTCTGCGTTTTATCCTGGAATCGGGGAGGAACTTTTGCACTCGTCGATACGTGGACGTTCGTCGGAAGCTTTGCGGTACGACAGCGGGCCGGCTAGCGACAATAGTTTAGATCGACCTTGTATGCTGATCCTGATCCGGGCGCTGCAGTGCGCGGCTAATCCTTCTTCTAACCGCGCATCAATCACGGAAGCATTTATACGGTGTCGCGTGTTAACACCCCCGTTGCCCATCAAGCTGATCCGAAACGCTTCGCAACAAACTAATAACGCGTTTGAGCATCGTCTTATCCGAAGGGAAGGAAGCGGATGAATCATTTTCAGGCCTCGAGTGCTCGGCCGCCGAGAGGAATGGAGAGAGAGAGAGAGTCTCGACGAGATAAGGCAGATACGATCTTCCGCCATAGTGCTAGTTAATGACCTGCTGTTTATGCAGGAAAACTCCGGGCGGAAGGGTGTTGCGGGCAAGAAAAAACTGTGTCGAAGAACAGACCGGAGCCAGGAAAAGAGAAAGAGTAACCTGTAAAGATGAAGCACGGAGCCCCTGCTAACGAAGAAGGGGGAGGTGGGGATCCTCTGCCAGGCGAGTAGAAAAAGATCAGAAAGAGATGAAAAACGAGGGAGGAGGAAAGGATCGTTATGCCATTCCGCAAGTTCCCCCCTTCCATGTTGCGACACTCTATTAAAAAGTTCGAAATAGCTGGAGAGGTCAGAGGTGGTCAGTCTTTAGCGTGAATCTTCGAACCCTTCGTTATACACTGCTCTACCAAATTAACCCTTTGCTCTCGAAGCTATTTTCACTCCGAACATTTCATCTGATCTAGAATATTGTCATTACAGTCTCCTTCATTTTCTAGTGTTGCTAATTTTCTAACGAGTGATACAGTTTTGATATTTTTTCTATATTTTAACCCTTAGCACTCGAGCGACGCCTCCGAGGCGCCATTAAGACCTGTCGGTATCTAATCAATTACTCAACATTTATGTATTGTTTGAGGTATTACATCAATTTCATATCCACCAAATTTAAAAAATCATACAGAATGGAAATATTCTAGATCGAAAGAAATGTTTAATTTTGCAGTTAAAATAGCTCCGAGTGCAAAGGGTTAATTGATTATTTTCGACTGGCAGAACCAAATAGTTTCCCTCTCTTTCTATCTCTCTCTCTGCGAGTACCGGATTAGTCACGTGACCACGCAGTGGTGCGGATTGGAAAATCGAGTGACGTTTTGTCGAGAAATGAACTTACTCGTTCTCTTCAAAAATTGTAATCGTAATGAATAGACTGCGGATCTTCATGCATTTACGAAGAAATTGGTTTCGCGAAATAGTAAAAAATTTTAAAAATTCAAGAATCTTGTAACGTTGCTTTTAATGTAACAAAGTCGTTAAGGGATCAAATCAATTTTTGTGTTATTCCTGCTTCTCCAACAGAAAACATTTTTATTTTGCATGAAGATCCGTGGTCTAGTAATGAACACGTAAAGTTGGACACATTTTGAAAATAGTATGTGTGTCGCAGAAGGAAGATGCTTATCTTCATCTGGATGCCCCGGCTAGCCTGTTTAATATTTTTTCTCTGCTCTTATTTTAAAGCGAAGAGAATTTCCTTTGCGATAAGAATTTACACTGGCAATTAAACGTTACTTTTAAGTAAATTCAAATTTAATTAAATGGCGACTCTGGCAGTGTACGAGGTCCTTCATTTTGTCGATACGAAATCGAGTGGATTTCTTTGTTATTCATTCCAGAAGACAACATCTCGTCACCTCGTGCAATTATTCTTGAGGATCATGCGAGGTTTGAGAAAAGAAGGATCATATCGAATTCAGTATACTTGGATACAATCTGTACTTAATTCAGTAAGATTTGAACCGTAACTTCAAATGTCCCGGAGATGTACCTGGAAAGTATGATCCGCAAATTGGTATAAAAACTTGGAGTTACCTTAAGTCGAAAAGTCATTCGAACGTCTGAAGTTTACGTACACCATTCCAATCTTTGTGTACACATATTTGCACAGTTGCACAAGCCCCGGAACTTTATGTCAGACTGAAAGTTCAGACGCGCACTCAAACTTTTGCCTAACGATATGAGGGCCATACTTAAGAGGACATGACGTACTATGGTACACGCAGCAGCAAGTTTCTACACTTTCGCGATTTTAATGCACATTTCTATTTCATTGCTGGCAATTTTCGTAATATACGATCGTCGCGCAAAATTCTTTTAGCGCTCTTGTTTTCATTGTTAAATATCAAATTGAGACAGTACGTTTCAACTTACAACGAAGACAGAAAATTATATTACATCGTAAACATTTTTCCGGCCCATTCATTGACATTTGTAACAAGAGAAATTATTATTACATATGTACAAGTATTTTCCCCGGAGTCCATTGCACTCAAAAATGTCATGCATGCGTACACCTTTCTCAATATTGATTTATGAACACGTTTACAGAGTACTTCCTGCTCAAAATGCGGAATGAAATATTTATCGTTTATATCAAGCGAGTATGTATATTAATAATTCAATGTTTTAACATATAGCATAATTGTGTGTCGTAACCTCGTATAAATATGGTATAAAAGAGTGAACACGCGATCGATCGGATGAACCGTGACACGGAAATCATTCGAATAAATAAATCCAAATAATTACATAAAACGATGGCACCAATGGAATACGTTAAAAACGTTTCTGTTTCACAGAATTTACTCGTCCTAAACAATGTAACAAATATGGTAGTACAACTCTATAGATATTTATGCAATGCCCCATTTTCATTGATTATTTTATTAAAAAATAGTTCTTTCATTTTATAAATAAGGAACAATTTCTTTCGTGTTTCTTTCAATGATCATTTTTATAATAATGCATAATTCAATATAAAAAATATACAAATTTTCAAAAAATAATATAATGTAATTATTGTAATATTATCAAACATGGAGTAATTTTTAATTCATAAATTATTCAGATCGTTCACACTTGAGATAGAGAAAATATAAATTTACGTTTTAGTAAAATCATGATTTTCCCAACTTTCCACAAGAAAGGAGGAGAAAAAAATAGAAGAATTTGTAGGGTGATACGAAGTTTGAGGGTTCACTTCCTCCGGAAGTGATGAATATAAAATTTCGACTTCGCGAAGGTTCTTATGCCTCGCTATAACATAATCGAGATAATATAAGGAGCTATTATACTAGATGTCGCTCCTCTTGTCCCCGCGGCTGTCCCTCAAATTCGATTGTAAAATATCCTCGCATGCAGTCTTCCTCTAATCGAATATCCAATATTAATTCCGTATTGTTGCTCTCACGACCGGCATTATTGTTACGAGCGTTCCTATTGCCGCCGTTAACTTTCTTCATTTCTGCAAGCCATCACGGTAAATCTGCTCGTTCGCGGTTTTACGATCCAGACTTTATCGTTGGACTTCTATCACGGTGTACCGAAATCCGTCAGACAAACCAGCATTACTCGCGTGTCCGCGTGTACTTTTTAATGTTGACTCGACAAAAATCTTTTCACACCTTGAGATAACTAAAATCCTTTTGCTAGTCAGCAGTTACGCGTACCTCTCTTGTACGAACATCTTTCATACAGTAGGACATAAATTAACCAGATTCCGATTATAAACAAATATGCGTTTAAATATAATTATATTACATTATACGAAGGGAAATAAATTTTCAAAAATGACAAATTTATTTGGTATACAATGTACATTTTAACCCTTAGCACTCGAGTGACGCCTCTGAGGCGACATTAATAATTGCTGTACCATTAATTAAAATATTGTTTACATTATTAGATCTGTCGGTATCCAATCAATTACTCAACATTTAAGTATCGTACGAAGTATTGCATCCGTTTCATATCTACCGAATTTAAAAAATCATACAGGATGGAAATATTCTGGATCGCGAGAGATGTTTAATTTTCCAGTTAAAATAGCTCCGAGTGCAAAGGGTTAATTATCTTCTCGGGTCTCGATTTATACATCGGGTCTTAATTTATCCGGGCTGTTCGTCTTCCGATCAAGCCAGTTAATCGAGGTCCTACTGTATTAGTATTTATTTGGTTATCCACTTGCCAACTGAATCAAAATATATAACTTTAAAATTCAAGTACGGAACCCAATAGTAACCGAGATATTGCGGCATCCCATAATCTACAGTTACCCTAATAGCAACCGAGTAGCAAGTAACGGTGAACCTCATCGATTATTTTTGCGATCCACATACCGGATACCGTTCGGAAGCAATAATTCGTGGACTAGAACCGATAGTCTCGGTTCGGTATTGTCGCGATGATTACGTATGGGTCCCAATACGGTTTCATACCGTTCTATAGACACAGTAAACTATCCTCGAGGGTTTATCCTTTCCCTGGTCCCTTTTAACCTCTGTTTCCGGAAGTAGTTAGATAAACTATGGCTCGGTTTTTTGCGGGCCGATCTCGAGTCGAGCTAATCGAGCGAATGATATTCGAGGGTGATTGTTCCTGAAAACTTCCCTGAAGATTTTCTTAACCGCCCCTGGGTCAGGTCGGTCCACGGGGTTCAGGGACAGGGGTGTAGTGAATGGAATCGCAAAGGGAGACCTTAAGGAGGGCCGGGTAAGACGGAGAACTTCATCATCGCGACTGATTGGTCGATTTGTCACTTCACTTCTCCTTCTTCTTCTTCTTCTTCTTCTTCTCTCTCTCTCTTTCTCTCTTTCTCTCGCTCTCGTCCTTCGCCTTTCTCGCCTCACCCTATGAATCACGACTCTTGGACTCCCACTTGATAGTTAATTGAACAGGTCGATTTGCTGATCCAACAACCGGATATCCCCTTCCTTCCTCCCTTCTTTTCTTCCACCTTTCTTGCCCGACGCTTTTCATCTTCGTTGCGGTGATTGATCTTTGCCAGTTGATCGACTAGTTTTCTGTCGGCACAACCCCGACGGAGTATTCTAACGATTGCATGCGCTTTTTCAGGGTAAGTCTCGATACCTCCAACCCCCACCCCTCCGGCAACTGTCTAGACTGGGAACGGAGGGAATCGTCGCTTTTCTTGGTACCGACTTCCTGCTTGCTACCTCTGGGATCAGTATTTTCTGCAGTACAGATGTTTATGCTCTGATTCCAATGCAAGCATCAAGCGCCGAAATCTTAAGATTGCTGATATTTTAACACATTATCTACTAGTTTTGTCATTTTTGAAAATCTGTTGCCCTTCGCTGAGGATTTTTTTAATAGAGATTTTTACACTGATAGCAACTTCAGGCGTGAACCAACCAGTCACTCCCAACAACGTAATTTGGAAATTTGATTATTTGAGATTCTTTTTGGTATAACACAATTATTGAAAATCCTATTAACCCTTTGGACTCGGAGCTATTTTAAATGGAAAATTGAACTTTTCTTCCAATGTAAAGTATTTCCATTCCCTATGGTTTTTGAAATTTTATGGATATGAAATTGGTATAATATCTCATACAATATCTTAATATTTAGTAATTGATTAGATACCGATTTATTTAATAATGGAAACAATATTTTGGATAATGGTACAGACATTTTTGGTGGTGTCTCAGAGCGGACAACCGAGTGCAAAGGGTTAATTGGCTTTCGGTACTGTGTCTATATCAGCAACCTTAAAATTATTCTCTACTTGCCAGGATCACTGTTCTACTTTCTACTTTCCTGGATAATTAAAAATTGATTTACATTGAAACAGTAAAAATATGCTTAGAAACCACTACAATGTTATTGACTATTACTTGACATAAAAAATTCAAGGTTTCGACAAGAGGATTAGACAAAATATCGTAGAAAATTTCGGTGTGTATGAGTTTTGCATCTTACTGGTTTCCATATTTGTGAAACAAAATATTTTTTATATTAATACATACAGTGTGACGGTCAACGATTCACTGATTTCGTCCTCCGTCATCATTTTATTTTATTGTGCAATTTGTCAGGAAATAATATAGACGACTGACCGCATTCTGATTTATATCTCCAATTCGTAAACAACAATTTCATTGAGAAATATTATTGAAAACCGTACAGGTCGATATTTATAAATAATTTGTGAAATGGGAACATATCGCAGAATATATTGAAGATGTACCTTGAATATTCGTTTTAATATTATTTTGGGCGATGACGACGAATGTAACTTTTTGAAATACAAAACTTTGAAAACATCTCGCTATGCTTGTACAAGTACTGAAAGTGGGGACACCTTTTATACCACTATCCCCTAAAGAGTTAAATCAGCTTCATGAGAACCAAACATCTGAAGTTTCGTTTAAGACCGAGATAAGCAAACTGCTTTTTAGCTGGAAACGTATATTTTACTTTACCAAGAATGGAAACCTCGACTTGTACGTCCTGCGGGAACCATTACGGTAATGTTCTATGATGCTTTAACTCTTTACGCAACGAAAGTAAGTATCATTTTCATTAACGCGTTACCATGAACTAATTCTTTAATTGAACTGTTCTATAGTTTAGTTCGATTTCTATAATTCTCTATAGGGAATATTTTTATTCGACCCAGATGCTTAATTCATTTTTTAAGTATTTTAAATGAAGACAGTAAGAAAAAGAAAAATTCAATAAATGAAGTGAAAAATTTGAGCTGAAAAAGTGATAAAAATGTGTGGAACATGTACATTTTTCAAACAAATGAAATACGGAAAGTTCTTCACCACTTCGCAATTCTTCGATATACAATATTAATTTATTTCATTTGATACAATACTGCAAATTAGTTTAATGGAAAACGCATGAAAATGGTATATATAGTATTACAGGAATCATAGACATCGAGTGTGTGCAATACGATCCTGAAAAAGTGAAATACGATTAATAAAAAATATTCGAAAATTTGTTTCTCAATGTACCAATTTTTATTGTTGTTTTGTGGGAAACAAAAATGGTGGAAATGCTCGGAAATGGCGTACCTTATAAATAAACAGAGCACCTTCCACTCGAAGTTCGATGAAACCACTAAAAAATAAAATTGTACATCAAGTTTTACAAGATCGTTTGGAATGGGTATCTTCAAGCTTCAAGTTGGTTGTGGTGTTAGTCACGGAAAAAAGTTAAATGTTCCATGAGACGGTTTTTAATGAGAATTAAAATGAGTGCAAGGATATTGTCATACGATTGTTTCTTACAAAATTTTAGTATAACACTAAACCTACCATCAAAAGTGTTATAAAAATAACAAGATTCAATTTATTTACACTTCGTATGATTTTTGCTATAATATACTGGAGTCAAAAAATATGTTCAATAAATTCCCATGGAAACACCTTAACAATTTCAATAATTGTTAAACAAAAAATCTAAAATGAGTCATTTGACCCCTCGTGGTAGGTTTAGTGTTAAACATCGAGATTACACAGGGTGTATCGCTAATCGTGATCAGTAGACATTACTCTGTTATCAGCTGTTCGATCGAAATTGTTTTTATCGCATATACATGGTTTCAAAAGAACTTTCGCGTGATTATAGCAAATTTTTTGTATAAATCATTTAAAAAGTAATGTTTCAATCTTTTCCCAATTTTTTGCAATTTTTTTAATGTTATAATACGTTTCCGAATTCGTCTTAAAATCCTCTAACAAATAGATGAAACAAAATTATATGTACACAGTAAAGTCGCGATTCTTGTCAAACAGCCTGTGTTCTGCACGGACAGCGATCGCATACCGACATTACTTTTTTATGACTGCGTCTACCGCGCCGACCGCGCTGAGAGTTCAAACGAAAGCCGAACGTAGAAAAGGACAACATTGGAGTGGAGTGAGTAGACACCTGACTGTGATCGCGACTTTACTGTATTTGCAAAAAATTGAAGGTGACCATGAAAAATTATAAAAAGAAAAGTTGACGAAAAATTTGCTATAATCACGTGCAAGTTCTTTTTAAAACCATGCTATACCTGATAAAAACATTTTCGACCGGACTGCTAATAACGGAGTAATCTCTACTGATTACGATTCGTGATTCACCTTGTATAACGTACATTGTTCTCGGTTGCACGTACTTTTGCTCGAATCTTCCAGCACCTTTACTATCCGTAGATAATGATAGTTTCACCGAATGAACTGACTGATAACCCGTCGGAATAAATTGCAAGGCGGAGCTGATTCGTATCGTCAACGAGGGCTGCGGGGGTGGCAATGGCGGCCAGCACTCGGCGCGAATTTAATAAAGTACGACCACGTGATAAATCCGAACTCGCTTAGTAATGCGGTGGCTCGTGGAGGGTAGGGACGGGAGGAAAAAAAACAACAAAACTTAAGGAAGACACATAGCTGGAAAAATCCTAATGAATAGTAATGGCTGTGACGGTTATACGAGTCTCCACTTCGCAGGGCTGTATCTCTCGAGGGTCTTTTACGGCTCCCGGCGAAAATAATCGGGAAGAAAAATCAGCTCGTCATGTTTTTCCAATGGGGCTCGCTGAAAATTTATAACGGTCGATAAGTGTTCTTTTCTCGATTCTAATGCGTTGCTTAAGTTCCGAAGGGTGCCGAGAGCCGTTTCGAATTTTCCCGGTGTGCTTTCTTTTCGACAGCCCCGAGAGCTTTTACAAAGAACCGCCGCGAGATTAAACGAGCCGAATCAGCGGGGATTAAAGGATTATCGCCGGGAACAATCGGCCAAAAAAGGGTACACCCTACGCCCTCTTATTATTGAAGGTGTTCACATATATTTGCCGAAGGGTGGAGGTACGTTGATTTAACACTTCATCCAGATTCATTAATCTGTGCTCGTTAATGAATGGAAGGTAAACAGTTTCTTGCGCGCGAGTCCATTTTGTGTTTGACCTCTTGAATGGTGGGATAAAATATTATGTCAACATCATTTTGCTTGGCAAACGTTGCTGCTGTTGGTGGTTCGGAAAATTCGTGACATCGGTAGACTGCGGATCTTTATGCAAAATAAAAATTGTCTGCATCGATTGGAAGAAGTAGAAACCAAACTGAATATTTCTCCCCTTAATGATTTTAATAGAGGAGAAATCACACGTTGACATCTTCAATTTTTAAAATTTTCCAACAATTTCGAATTTCGTCTGCTCAATTTTGCTATAAATTGCATAAAGATCCGCTGTCTAGTTATCGGTAACGATGACGTTTGATTAGAATGATGAAATAAAATTCATACGGGCTATGCAGATTTTTATGCAAAATAAAAATTGCCTGTATTACTACAGGACCGTCAAATACGTCGAATATTTTCACTATTTATTTTGGACAAATGAAGTGTCGCATCAAAGAATGCTTTGTTTCATCATTTGATTGAATATTCAAAATGATGTCCGCGAATGGCAATGAAGCAATTAATGCGCAAGATCATGTATAATTTTATTTTATAATTAATTTCAAAACGAACAGCTAAGAAAATTAATGAACTACCAACGACAGTACTTGTTCTTCTAGTTAATGTAATTAGCGTTAAAGAAACGTAACTTCGTATTCATCAGCACTTTGTAGAAATTTCGTATTTACTACCATTTTGTTCCTGCCATGTCGAAATTAGAATGCAGATGAAAAGCGATTGTGAGCCTGCTGACAATCCGGTTTTAAGTTTTCATTAAGTCGTCCAATGCCACCGGCATGCTATACAAACTAAAGGCGTAAACTCTGCGTTAATATCTCAGTTTATCGTGCAGCACCGTGCCCTATTACCGTGTAAACAGACACATACACATACATACACCCCAGCTCAAAAGTATCTGGACAACATATTTAATATTTTATGCGGTCTAGTTTACACAGTACCAGAGAATATACATTTTAATAATAATTATGTGAGTTTCGTATTTCGAAATCTTCTTTTTTCAACCCTTATGTCGTTAACCGGGAACCCATTTTAAAATTCTTTATTAATACTTCTCTAATGCTTTTGTCGTGAAATAAAAAAATTATTTTTACCTCTATGATATATACACTCCCGCTCAAAATTATGTGGACGACGCGTTTAATTTATTATGCGGTCTAGTTTACACAGTACCAGAGAATATATATTTTAATAATAATTGTGTGCATTTCCTATTTCAAAATTTTCTTTTTTCAACCCTTATGTCGTTAACCGGGAACCCACTTTAAATATCTTTTTAAAACTTCTCTAATGCTTCTGTCGATAAATAAAAAAATTATTTTTATGTCTATGCTATATACACTCCCGCTCAAAAGTATGTGGACGACATGTTTGATTTTTTATGCGGTCTAATTTACACAGTGCCAGACAATATATATTTTAATAATATTTATGTGAGTTTCGTATTTCGAAATCTTCTTTTTTCAACCCTTATGTCGTTAACCGGGAACCCATTTTAAATATCTTTTTAAAACTTCTCTAATGCTTCTATCGATAAATAAAAAAATTATTTTTATGTCTATGGTATATACACTCCCGCTCAAAATTATGTGGACAACATATTTAATTTTTTATGCGGTCTAGTTTATACAGTTAATAATAAATTCATTAGATATCTCACCAATAATTATTATTATTGTAGATTGAAACAGTATTAGCCCTGCCGAAGAAACTTTTATTTATTCAAGGGATTGCAATAATTAAATTGTACAATTCGTACTATTAAAATAAATTCTATTTGCAACAAAGTGCCCACATATTTTTCAGCGGGAGTGTACGTCGCCAGCTAACTATGGCATGCTCACGCGTGTTCTTCGTGGCCTTCTCATCAAATGTTCATTTATCACTTTATCTTTTGACCAACTTGTTAAATATCTAAACAATGTATCTCTGCTGTTAGACGATATCCGATTGAATTAATCAACGTTGGATCCACAGTATCTTAAACAATAGCTTCGATAATGGCTCCCATCGTTGAACAATAGAAACTTTTTATTGGAACACACCATTGGAAAGAGAGGAGGGCAGGTAAAGAACGAATTCCGAGGTAAAACGGACTTCGACCGTCTACACAGAATGTGTAAACTTACAATTAGGGTAATGAAATGCAGCCATCATAAGTAAGTTACCAACTCTTTTTCCGTGTAAAAAGCGAACTAACGAAGTTAGTTTTTCAATTATGGATACTTTACAAACGCTCGCATTTTACCCGTGTATTCAGCGAACCTGCAACTCGTTTCGTTGTGCTGACGATTCTGTTAAGTGCTATGTCAAAATAGAAGACATCTAAACTAAAAGAACATAGTTCATTATTAAAATTTTAAAACAAATACGTCGGAAAGTAGACATAGTTCAATTTGGGATACGGTGACGCAATCTTGAAAATATCTTTCTGCGATCGGTTACATAATTTTTCTGTCCAATGTGTTGACATTTATATGTCAACCATGTCGTTGTTCTTAATTTTATCTGCTCGAAAAAATTTCTTAGTGTCTGCTTAAGTGGTCGTTGGACCACTATACTGATAGGTCACATTAAATATTTGTTAGCTACATGCCACAATGTTTGCTACATAAACCATTCGGTTTAAACCATTAATAAATAAATACGTTCTATTTTCACTGGTCATTTAAAGACCAGAAACATCAATTTGCTTGGCAAACGTTGCTGCTGTTGGTGGTTCGAATGAAAAAAATGGAGTTTGGAAAATTCGTGTCATCACAGTAGACTGCGGATCTTTACGTAAAATAAAAATTGTCAGCACCGATTGCAAGAAATAGAAACCACACTGAATGTTAATTCTTCCCTTAATGATCTTCAATTTTTTAATTTTTTATTTTTATTTTTTCCAACAGTTTCGAATTTCATCTGCTCAATTTTGCTATAAATGCATAAAGATCCGCTGTCTAGTCATCAGTAACACTGACGTTTGATAAGAATTATAGTTTTCTATCGATCGTGTTTGTTGATAATAAAATTATTAATGCTTTCGGCTCAAGGGTTCGATCATGTAGTTGTGTACTTCTTTAATGGCAATGTTAAGTAATTTTCTCATATATCTGTTTTGTAAATTCAGTAATTTATTACAAGCGAATGTGGAAATGGTAAAATTGTCGAACTTTGTAACATTATCCTTGATCAAATTTGGAATTAAATTATTAGATCTACATTTTAATAAAAACGATTTTCTATTACTTGCCTTAGCATTTGATATTTTCGTGTTGGACCAGTCCTTGAGAATTTGTACGATTTCATATCCAAACTGTTGACGCATAAAAACTTTCCTTAGTTGCGAGTGTATCGCCATCCATGATAATTATAGTTTTCTATCGATCGTATTTGTTGTTACTAAAATTGACGATCGAACCCTTGCGCCGAAAGCATTAACAATTTCGTTCGATAAGAATGTTGAAATAAAATCCATACGATCTTCTATGCAAAATAAAAATTGCCCGTACTGTATCGACGTAAACCACTCTGTTTAAACCATTAATTAATAAATACGTTCTATTTTCACTGGTCATTTAAAGCCCCGAAATACCATGACTTTCCAGCTGTGTTTCCGATCGTCCATCGACGCGCCGGAAAAGTCGTCAGCATTCGTCACTTTCATATTGGGAGCACAGCCAGTGACAAGAGACAGTGTCCGGAATAATGGACTATGCAAACGTCGTGTATGTCTGCCGTGCTATGTACAGGTGTATGCTAATTCGTGTAACGCTCCTATGACGTAACATAGGTCTTCGTAAAATCGAGCATTGAGTTTGCCAGACGTGAGAGACGTACCTTGTCGAAGGTACCGTGGTCACGCGTAACGATGTGGACTTACGTGTTTATCGACGCGTTTACATAGGCGCATTTACACGCGTGAACGGAGACAGGCTCTCGTCGAGCTGGCCCGTTTCACCTGCCGGCCAGCTTTTCGATCGATCGCGATCGGCTCAATCGAACACCCACGGGATCATGGATGAACGTGTTTCCGGCCGCGTTAAATCTTGAAAGGGCGCACGAATTATTGCTTAAACACAGCCCGCGATGCTGACTTATTATTCCAACTACACCACGGAACATACACCCACGAAATCGAATTCACAGACACGCGCTGTGTTCAATCAAAATCTTCAAATTGAGGGGATACTGTACAAATGCCATCTTTTTACCAATTTGTAGATTAAAAAATAGAATGGATATTCCCGCCTGGTCTGAACCAAAATAATTACAAAAGAAATTAAAAGTTGCATCTTGTTTCACCTCGATGCGTGACGGATCAGATTCATTCACTGGGCAGCAATTTATATTATAATTCATTTCAAAAGGAACAGCTAAAAAATTATGATTTACTTCTTGTTAATGTAATCAGTGTTAAAGAAATATAACTTTGCATTCATCAGCACTTTGTAGAAATTTCGTATTTACTACCATTTTGTTCCACAACAAATTAAAAGTTACATTTTGTTTCACCTCGATGCGTGACGGATCAGACTCATTCACTGGGCAGAAATTTATATTATAATTCATTTCAAAACGAACAGCTAAAAAATAATGATTTTCTTCTTGTTAATGCAATTAGTGTTAAAGAAATATAACTTTGCATTCGTCAGCACTTTGTAGAAATTTCGTATTTACTACCATTTTGTTTCACAACAAATTAAAAGTTACATTTTGTTACACCTCGATGCGTGACGGATCAGATTCATTCACTGGGCAGCAATTCAAATTATAAATCATTTAAACACGAACAGCTAAAAAATAATGATTTTCTTATTGTTAATGTAATCAGTGTTAAAGAAATATAACTTTGCATTCATCAGCACTTTGTAGAAATTTCGTATTTACTACCATTTTGTTTCACAACAAATTAAAAGTTACATTTTGTTACACCTCGATGCGTGACGGATCAGATTCATTCACTGGGCAGCAATTCAAATTATAAATCATTTAAACACGAACAGCTAAAAAATAATGATTTTCTTATTGTTAATGTAATCAGTGTTAAAGAAATATAACTTTGCATTCATCAGCACTTTGTAGAAATTTCGTATTTACTACCATTTAGTTTCACAAAAAATTAAAAATTGCATCTTGTTTCACCTCGATGCGTGACGGATCAGACTCATTCACTGGCCATTAATTTATATTATAATTCATTTCGAAACGAACAGCTAAGAAATTAATGGTTTTCTTCTTGTTAATGCAATTAGTGTTAAAGAAATATAACTTTTGTTTCACAAAAAATTAAAAGTTGCATCTTGTTTCACCTCGATGCGTGACGGATCAGACTCATTCACTGGGCAGCAATTTATATTATAAATCATTTCAAAACGAACAGCTAAGAAATTAATGATTTTCTTCTTGTTAATGTAATTAGTGTTAAAGGAATAGAACTTTTCCATTCATCAGCACTTTGTATAAATTTCGTATTTACTACCATTTTGTTCCTGGCGTGTCGAGAAAAATGTTGAGTAAAAAAATTAAAAGTTGCATTTCGTGTCACCTCGATGCATGACGAATCAGACTCATTCACTGGGCAGCAATTCATATTATAATTCATTTCGAAACGAACAGCTAAGAAATTAATGATTTTCTTCTTGTTAATGCAATTAGCGTTAAAGAAATGCAACTTTGCATTCATCAGCACTTTGTATAAATTTCGTATTTACTACAATTTTGTTTCTGGCGTGTCGAGAAAAATCTTGAGAAAAAAAATTAGAAGTTGCATTTCGTTTCAGACTCATTCACTGGCCATCAATTGAAAGAAGTTCTCACTCAAAAAAATGGATATTCCCACCTGGTCTAAAGCAAAATAAATGAAAAATCTTATTCATTTACAGAATGTAATATTGCATTCGAAGAAAATCTCAAATACGATAAATAAATCTTGCTATTGAAGTGCAGTTTCTGTAAATTGATACGCGTAACATATTCCGTACAAATGATCGTGTCCAATAAGAATGCAGCTAACACGTTTGCATAGAATGGTTCGCCCGAACATTTTTTGCGAAACAACTATGAGCAAGAATTTGCACTGGATATTTTTGCTGGTTTCATTTCACGCGAATAACAGCACGCCGCGTACACAGCTGTTTCACTCGCGGCTACAAAATTGCTATCCACTTTTTAACCGTAAACTCACGGCAGCCACTATCACAGTCTTACGCTAAGATAATTATAGAATTGTACGCTCGACTTTGACAAATGCTGGAGACACTTTAATTAATGCGTAACAATTTCACCGAATGCTAATTCCGTGCACCGGACCCTTCAACGCATGTGTTCAACATATTGCCACTGTTTCGTGCCCATAGTCGCACGTGTTCGATAGTGATTAACTCGTACCGAAATGAAATTTCCGCAATGGCGAATTGCTCTTTTGAATATGGCTTTGCTGCTATTAACGGGCTCGACTTACGGATTCTAAATCATCGGAGGATCGCTAATTTCTACCACCGAGTAGACCTACCATTATTGGAAAAATTCATGACTCTACTGTGCTTCGAATTTCTGTTCGTATTGCAAAATTGTTTTCGAACGATGTAACTGTGATTGGTATGTAGGGTTGATCAAGTTAATGTACTGAATGAACGATAGAAATGTCTATGGTGCCCATGGGAAATGGGGACATTGGGACACGTTGAATTGTTTCATTTATCGTTTACGATTATGTAATTATGCTCGATAAACATGAGTGGAATAGAATGAATAGAAACACTGTACCAGATGCAATGGACTACTTCGAGCACAGTTAATTTTGTGTACATCCAACAAATACAATAATACATGTATTATTAATTAATATTATTGGACTGCGAATCTTTATGCAAAATAATACTGTTCTGTGTCATTTACAAGAAATAGCTTCCACTCTTTCGTATTTTGCCCACCGATTTTTGTAATAAATGAATGAAATCCAATCTAGTTATTAATCTTAATTATTCGGAAATGGGCTATAAAAATTTTAGCTTCTACTCTTTCGTATTTTATCCTCCGAGTTTTGTAATAAATAACTGAAATCCAATCTAGTTATTAATCTTAATTATTCGGAAATCGGCTGTAAAAATTTGATTTTGTATGAATTTGTTTATTTTTTATTTTATTTATATATTTATCTATGCTAATCCTAATCTTCCAGGACTTGTTCTTTACCTTTTAAGGGTGGAAATATTCCTCGAAGCTGAACAGTGGCGAAAATCAATGAAAATTGCGAGCCAAAGAAATAAAAAAATTGTTTAACGAAAAGATCGCTTATTTCCCCAGAAGTAATGGAATCACGATAACGTTGTGCAGTGATAATGGAGGGTAAGTGCCAGCAAATATGCAGACCTGTGTCCAGTTACATCTCGGGCACGTATCGTTGAATTCCGTAACCCACGTACATACTTCCGGAACGAGCTGTGAAGTTGGACGGCGAGTCAAAGTGTTCGAAATTCACTGGTTAATACGAAAAGGTAACACTGTGATCCAGAATATTATAATTGCTCTCTCGCGAGACTCTGTTAGCTCTAAAAAGCACGGGCTACTTGAAACGATTGCTATTAAAACTGAAAACGAAGTGGAAATATTAATGAAACGTCTTTATGCTGAGAAATGCGACAAGGCAAATAATTTCGCGAACAAAGAAACTGAAAATAGAGGGAAAAGAATGTGGAAAAATGAATAAACATTTTCTACTAGTTTTCTTTTCACTCGTTAATTTTTAACGTTGTTTTCTGTACTGCTGGCATCCATTGACTTTATCTGCATCGTTTTGTCTTGAACTTTGTCAATAAATAATGTCTACTTAAACAGCTAATCTGTATAAATAAAAATGTAAATGTTCGTTTGTTCAAAATCTTAAATCTCCGATAGTTCTTCACCGATTGCTTTGAAATTTTGACACAACGTTGCATTCGAATACGCGCGTGTTTTATATACCTAATATATAATCTATAAAAATTAAATTGTAATAAATATAAAGCAATTAAATTTTGTCACAAAGTATTCAATACTAGAATTGGGAAAATGAAGACCATTCTAAGATTACCATATTAAACATTTCTGTGGGCATTACTACACATTAGCTACGAGACCGTTACAGAGCAGTATTGTTCGAAATACACAGTGGTTGAACAAGAAGAAACGATAATAACGTAGTCACAAAAAGCAGAGTCATCCAAGTTTCTGTCCGGCGTTGTTGCTTTTAGTAATAACAGTACGAGCTTAATTACAAAAGCCAAAGTATACTTTGAGGTTACGATGTGCGGAGTCATTAAAAACAGGGTCACCTATACAGGTTGTTTATTTGTGAAAATAGAAGAGTGTGTTTTTGATTTCACAAAAACGTAATTCCACGATCCACATTCCATTTGCTTTTCTTTAATTAAAAGCGCACAGCATATTTCAAAATCACTGATTTGTTTAATGTGGAACAGCTCAATCGTCTCCGTTTTTCTCAAAATACTCTAACAATAAATAATTACACGCGTTTACGTTTAAACCTGACGAAGTATATGGGTAATTGTTTATAAAATCATTCCGAAGAGTTTCTTGAGCCAGATGATGTACTTTAATATCACATTATGGATCATGCAGTAATTACTGTAGCAGGTTAATGAAGAACTGAAACAGAAACCAAAATTCGATGATATGCAGTTCTGTACTCACGCGCACGTGTACACGGGCCGTGTAAGTGTAGGCAATGATGGATACACTCGGTGAAAATAACAAAACAAGAGAAATGAGGCAACCGTACTTGTCGAAATGCTTCAGTAGAGTCGGGCGTCGATCATGTGACCGCATATGCGCGCAAATGAATGTTTGCAGTAACGATGAATAATTATTGCTGTGTGTAATGCATTGTGGAAATGCGCCTACGGTGGTCGCTGTTAACTAATAGCTGTTCTGAAATTTGTGAAAATTCCGCTGTTTATGAAATTTTCTTACGAAATATGGCCAATCGAAATTGCACAAGAGAAATATTCGAGATAAGGAACAGCATTGCAAATTTTACAAATCACTAAAAACATTCTACCGTTCATAATTTCCAGCGACAATATTTTAACAAATCAGAAAACGAAGATGCGACAGATATACGAAATTTTACTTGCGATAACAATATTTTCATTTTCAGCATTACGCGATGACATTTTTAATTTATTGTGAATTTGATATTTAGATATTTATACATTGCGAAGATATTTAAAAATGTATAAAATACTTTTTACCAATTTTTTTTTAACAAAACGAAATTGATAGAAAGACAAATTTTCATGTGATCTTCGTTTCTTTGAAATCTTTTGGAAAATTTTTGTAAAAATTCATTTTAAAAAATTTGAAAGTGTAGAGTTGTAGAAAGATCTACAGTACCTGTATAAATTTGATAGAGTAATTTTGATCTTCTATTTCTTGCGAATTGCAAGTGAAATTTTGGACGGAAGATATTTTTCGGGAACGGGTCTGCTCGCATGAAATTGAAGTTCCAACTTTACGCCCTCGCGACGGAATTTCCCTATTCGCATTCTTTTGGTTTTCTTCGAACAGCCGAAGAATTCCTTTCAATTAGAGACTCGCAAATTTTCCAATTACTCCTTTAATTAATTTCTTTTTAGCGTGAGGCGAGACAACAACCTTTCAACGACATGGACAATGTGCATCTAATTAAAAGCCTCGTTTCGTGGACACAACCGCTGAGGTATTACTACCTTCAATCTTCTCGACAATGAAAGCAATCTGTATACTTGTGTGTGTCCGAGATGGGCCAACTCACATTTATAGTAATGTCTATCAGAGTATCATTGCAATATTCGAATTATTTATAACATTTATGTACACGATACTATCATTATTCTGAAACGAGCAGCAAGATTTTGTGGCTAACCTGATACAAAAATTAATTTCTCTTGAAATAGTTTAAAATAAAATTACATAAAATTATATGAAATACTTAAAATAGTTTAATTTAAGTTTTAAAATAATTTCTATATGTTAAATATTCTATTTCGTACTGCCCCATGTATTGTGGTACCTCCCATTTCAGAAATTAGGCAATTTATAAATTACAATGCAATAATAATATATCTTGTACTTGTGTAATTTTTCTGTTTGAATTGATTAGAATTACTTTAATATATTTTTATTATTAGTTTAATATCGTGGAATATTGTATTGATCGTGGTAAATCGCAAAATATAACCGAAATTTCGGGCTGGTCGGCGCCGGAAGTGCGCTAGGCAATGTACAGAGAAGGGACTCTAAGCTCGGGAGCTTAATTTGCACCTCACTGGCCGAACTTGTCCGAATTAATCCGTGGAAACCTGTATCTAAAGCAAAGGTGTTATATTTACTACACGCATGTATGTTAGTACGTTACAATATACTCTCTTGACTTTTATTCCTTTCATTAAATCCGCAGTCTAATAATAACATTAATTCTTGACGTTAACAAATAATCATGTTTCGTTGACAAGTAGAAACCAAAACGAAGATTCTTTCATCCTCTACTTAAATGTTTTCAATCTTCTCGCTCTTTTAAATTTCAGATCACTATTTTCAATTGCGCGACTACATTAATTCTCGTATCGAAGAATAAATGTTCGAAGCCCATAAGAAAATATAGCAACGAATGAACATCGCGAAACGATCTCATTAAATATGACGCTCGAATATCTGTCCTATTAAACCTCGCGCGCTATATTCGGCCGAACTCGCATTTTCCGGCTACAAATTCGATCAAAATCGACGTCCAATAACGACCAGAATACATCAGAAGTCAATTATACCGTGCATAAACTGTCGAATTAATTCATACGTTTCCCTGCAGCAGCGTCATGTCGGAGGAACACGGAAAACAAAGCTTAGCTTCAACGGGCAACGAAATTGACTTGTAAGTTCGCCGAGGGTTAATGGAACGAAATCAGTGTTTGCAGTAGAATCTTTCGTGCAGAAGGCGTGGCCATGAACGAAGACATTAATCTTAATACAGGCCGACACTATTGTGACACGGTAGACGTGGCTACAAAAGTGTTAATGTACAAAAGCGCGGTGTGTTAGGCTCTTTACCGGGCAGCAAACTTCTCGGCAGCAATGGCGCGGTTTCGCATGAATCCGACCAGACTGAAATTAGTTTCCTTGGTATTCAGTAGATTCTATCACGGGGGCCAACTCCGGCAGTCTTTCGACTTATCGCCGTGCCCCATTGTCAGTCAAGAATGGCACCGCTCCGGGTATACGTCCACGCAGAAAACGGTTGGCTTTTTACTTTATGCGGCGGACACCTCGTTATCCTTCGCGCCTTTCATCGCTGTTTATATACGCCTACTTGAGAATAACGTCGTTATAATGAGCGGGCCATTTCTTTCCGTACAGCATCCTTTTACGCGCATACCTCGCCACTGTGTACCGACCGCCATTTTAGACGGCGCCGTGTTCTCCGAGTGATAACTAACTGCTACGCGCCTTCCAATTACGCACCACAATTATTTGTTGTTCGCCGGACTCGATGGACGTGCGTGAATCGTTTCGCGGTTTCTGCGAGATTTTTGCGATAATTGTTGGAGCGTTACGACAATGGATTGTATAATGATTCTAATCTGTAACATGTATTTGTTTCTTCTTATTATGACAATATACATTTAACATAATTTATATAATTCACATAAAACATATAAATCTATTATCAAATAGTTTGCTGTAGTCAAAAATAAAATAACGTGTCATCATTCACGTTGATAGAATGAAACGGATCAAAAATACCGCTGAATATACATGGCCATCTTACGATAACAGTAGTATAAGATATTTCAGTCGGACAAGATCCATTTCTTAAGGAAGCTAGCCTAGGAGAGAAAATGTTTATAATAAAATTTGATCATACGCAATGGAGAATCGTGGAGTGGATGCTTCTGCGAGGAATATGGCCATAAGCTGCGCGTAATACGAAAAGTAAGGAACATTCAAGGATATATCATTTATACACTCCAAGATATTGGTAATTACGATAGCGCATTGGATTATGTGTGGCTCCACGCCTCCTATTTCAGGATAAAGCTGATATAAAGCCAGCCCTAAACTAAGCGCAAGGCCCCGGCACAACAATTCCCAATTATCGCTTAAACCTCACTAAGTGGATGCACTTGATCCCTTGGTAGATTAACCTGGAAAACTCCTCAATGGGCTTACTAAAATATAAGGACGGGTCTGTTAATGAAAAATAACCAGGGTCTTCCTATATTTCACGAGACGGGGGATCATTTATAACGGCTTTATCACGATGGCCCCGCCGATAAAAGCGTGTCATTTATTACATTCACAAATTGAGTTCGCGGGCTCCTCTTAATGGAAAATTCGAATGATGCTGCGTGCTAATTATTGCTGATGAGGGGTGACGATATCCTACGATTTTAAAAGCGGCCAGAGCGAATCCATTCAATATACTCACGATAATGGATTAACCGAATAATTAATTATGATTCGGATGTATTAAGCTCTTTCGCGGCACAGAATGGAAGAACCCGAACGAAAAATCTACGAAATTAATAACTGTTACGTACAGCGTGGTCCATGCACAGGTTTCAGGTGGCAAATATTTTAGAGAGCTATACGTTTTTCCCGTGATCACAAATTTTGAGATTTCAGGGTCATCGACGTCATTTTGAAACGATACTGCATATTTTTATGCATGCGTGTAAATGCAGAGATCGAGACAAGTTCAACAAATTATAATAGCGTGACCTTCGTGTGACCTCGAGTAGGAAAAATAATATTAAAATAGTATTCGTTGATTTGTGGTATTCAAAGTCACATAAAGATCACGACATCATACGTCGTTGGATTTCTTTCAACTTTTAATATTGCTTGACGGTAATGAAAATATACAGTGTAATTAAAAAGAAAGATCGATGACCTCGAGATAATGAAAAATGTGGCCATCAGATAAAATGATCACATTATTTACCTTCTAAAACCTAATTATCTTTTCATCTGACATTTTTTTTCTATTATCAATAATAAACGAGCTTATTATTTTAGTATTAATTCCTCTTTCACACCGTCCAGATTAATTACGAAACAGAAAATCAGCGTTTCGTAGACTTGATAGTATCCATTTTATAGAAATTGATCCAGTCGATATACCCTAGTGAATCATAAAACAAAGATAGAGGCTGTAGCGAACTTATAGTATCTTACTCCAGGGCATGCTACGGAATAGAAATAACCACTTCAGTCTTATTTAATCATCCAGTTAATTTAGTAAAAGTATGTTTCGCATAGCGCGGTCGACTATCGATTGTATTAACTCGAGTTGGAATTTTATTCTTGAGAACCTAACAGTAAAGGCACGTCAACAATCTGTTCTCATCGATGAACATCAAATTCTCTAATAAATGCCTCGCTTATTTCCTCGGCGTTTAATATTCTTGATTCCGGTATATTTCGCTGTTCTCTCAGTACTTCGCAACTAAAGACTGGTTCAACTTTACCGTTAAAAATCATACATTCCATATACCAGACTGCGGATTTGCATGCAAAATCTCTTTTAACAGGTTCCATAGACTGAAAATTAAGTAATGATAGTTCGAAATTCTTTTAACGTAGTTACTGTTTTGTAATAACCTAATATTTAAATTGAGAAACAACGCGCAACGTCGTTCCAGTTCGTTACCTTAAAACTATCAACTATAGTGGACGAACACCTAGCGCACACGATCGCATTAAAGAATGAAAGCAAGCAGCCGCGTGACAAAATCTGGCATTATTAATCCAACTACTCTTAGTTAACGAGCTTGCCGCTTTAATTCTCATGCCGAGGTTCTCCATCCCTGGGAATACTTAATCCTTCCTAACAAAAATACGCCGCCAGCTCAGAAGCGGACAACACGTGGGTTCATTCGTACTCTTTAGCCGCTGGATAGTATGGGCCGCTTAATCGCGTTAAAAGGTTATGAATGGCCACGGAAAATACACGCCTTCGTGTTGTTAAACACCGCCAATTAGGATATTTAACGTTTTTCGAGGGGAAACTGGTATCGTCTGTTCCGGATGCGGTGAACCTCCCATTTATGTGTTCTTGCGCTTTTATCCGCGCTTCGTATTATAAATCAGCCCTCGAATTCCAGCTTGATACATGCGCGTTCCTACGTCTCTATCGCTATTGTCGGAAATAGTTTATAAATTAACGCCTCGCATTACAACTTGATCTTCGCAATTTCGGATTAAAATGTATCATCTAATTTATACAAAGTATTGCTTCAAAATTAATGTCGGGTGTTTCAGTTGACATTGCACACATACTGTGGTTCCAGAAAGTATTTGAATATTATATTCCTGGATCTTTATGCGTTTATGCAGATTGTTAAAATACGAGAAAACATGATAAATTGATCTTGTTCCTCATTCTGCTTTTGTATAAAATAAACGATGAAATATCGAATTTGTATGAAGATTTGCAGTCTAGCGACGTGTTTAGATTTGCAGTCCAACCAATTTATTTAACGATCCAATATTATGGCTTCTTTAATTTTATTTCTTCCAGAAACGTTCTTTCAGGCTTACCTCAATAAAACAATCTATTCAATTGAGAATTTACTTAATGATCCACGGCTTGATCGTTGCTTTAAGATCGAATCATTGGAGTGCGATTGAATCACCGCTTATAAATGTTAACCGTTCGCACCTTGACGCGTCTAGAAGTCATTGCATCGTGCGGTTAACACCGAGATTACCCGCTGTTGCGCAAGTGACAATCGATACACCTATTCGGTAGACACGGTGGGTAAACCCCTACCTACGACTCCAGACCTCTGACACACTGAATACATTGTTTGAGATGCTGTTAGTCTTGTTCCGATGTAGTCAGCAAAGAGTTGCGACGAGAGTAGGATCGATGTAAAGCCCCACAGAGAGATACACACCGAAAGGAAAGGATAAACAGACCGACGCGACGTGACGGTGGATCGACGTAGAAACAGACATATTGCTTTTTTCCCCCACCATCGAGCAAGATTCCAAGCGGAAGAGAAACTTTCTTGGCGTTTGCAATTTTCGTATGAAAAGAGGTCCTTAACCTTTGTGTCAATACTTGGGCTCCCGAGCACACACCTTCTATTTGCATACAAAATAATTTCTAAATGTAAATTGAAAAATGATTACAGGTACCTATTTTCTTCGATGATTATTATTAGCTTGCGGATTTTACGTGGGTATAACAATAACGAATAGGCATAATTTAAAGCAGTGAAAGGATCGATAGAATTTTGAAATGTCAATGTATTAATTTTAGTTTGCTATAATTATTAAAGGAGGAACCAAATTTGTGTTTGGCTTCTGTTTGTTGCGAATGAAGCAGACAATTTTTATTTTGCAGTTTAAGTATTGATATGAGAGTTGAGAGAGCGTTTTAGTGTAAAAGTTTGAAAAAGGCGATTTCTTTTCGCATAGGTTGAAAGTACAGAATATTCAATTTGTTTATCAGTTCTAATGGAACTCGAAAACTGATATGCAAAGCATATCATTTTTTCAGTATCCGTGAAAATTGTGCTAAATCGTTACGAGAGACGGATAAGGGTTGATAAAATTAATAGAAGAAGAATTGAATTTTTGTTGCAGACAATTTTGATCTTGTACAATGATCCACGGAGTACTTATTAAGATTTTGTATCGAAATGGATTTCTATTAATACCGAGTTAACAAACTAAATATTACTTCTTCCCTTCATGATTTTAATAGAGGAGAAATCGTAGATTGACATCTTCATTTTTTTAAATTTTCCAACAATTCGTATTTCATCTGCTCAATTTTGCTAGAAATGCATAAAGATCCGCTGTCTAGACATCAGTAACAAAGACGTTTATAAGAATGTTGAAATAAAATTTATACTGGCTATGCAGATTTTGATGCAAAATAAAAATTGCCTGTATTAATACAATACCGCCAAATTCGTCGAAAGTTTTCACTATTTATTTTGTACCAATGAAATGTCGTACCAAAAAATGCTTTTTTTTAAAAAACTTTAAGGAAACATAACAAAATATCTGACTGTTACACAGAGTGCTTATTAAGATTGTGTATCGAGATGGATTTCTATTAATCTGCAGAGCATATAATTTTTTCAGTATCCGTGAAAATTGTGCTAAATCGTTACGAGAGACGGATAAGGGTTGATAAAATTAATAGAAGAAGAATTGAATTTTTGTTGCAGACAATTTTGATCTTGTACAATGATCCACAGAGTACTTATTAAGATTTTGTATCGAAATGGATTTCTATTAATACCGAGTTAACAAACTGAATATTACTTCTTCCCTGCATGATTTTAATAGAGGAGAAATCATACATTGACATTTTCAATTTTTTAAATTTTCCAACAATTCGTATTTCATCTGCTCAATTTTGCTATAAACGCATAAAAATCCGCTGTCTAGACATCAGTAACGAAAACGTTTGATAAGAATGTTGAAATAAAATTTATACTGGCTATGCAGATTTTGATGCAAAATAAAAATTGCCTGTATTAATACAGTACCGTCAAATTCGTCGAAAGTTTTCACTATTTATTTTGTACCAATGAAATGTCGTACCAAAAAATGCTTTTTTTTTAAAAAACTTTAAGGAAACATAACAAAATATCTGACTGTTACACAGAGTGCTTATTAAGATTGTGTATCGAGATGGATTTCTATTAATCTGCAGAGCATATAATTTTTTCAGTATCCGTGAAAATTGTGTTAAATCGTTACGAGAGACGGATAAGGGTTGATAAAGTTAATAGAAGAAGAATTGAATTTTGGTTGCAGACAATTTTGATCTTGTACAATGAACCACAGAGTACTTATTAAGATTTTGTATCGACATGGATTTCTATTATTACCGAGTTAACAATCGCTACTCACTGGTATGCGTTACAGACTATCAGCTATCCACGCTGCAACCGCTATTTCGTAGTTGCTGTACAATTGAAGATATGTATACGCGTACATGGCTACAGTTGTGGTGTAATACATACGATGTAATTTTCCCTCTCTTACGAGATAATCCCCTCTCTAAACTGCCACTTGTTCTTGTCGTTGCTTCCGGCTTTGTTCCGGAGCAACTGAGAGTTCCCTAGCTCCGGTACAGGCGAGTTGCCCTTGCCTGATGTAAATGGTAACAGTTGGAACATGGTTCGCTGCATCTGTATTTAAATATCAAATACTAATAGCGTCTAGTAGGAAATGATATCATGGTGTTACAGTATATCCTCGGAACACAATAGAGCGCCAATATCGTGGTCGGAGTTCACTAGTTTTGGCCCTTCTGGGACGTTCCTGCTGCAATCGATCTGCTAACAGTTTCACTACGGAACTACCTGTTGTAAGAATTCTACTAATATAATTTATACCAATTATATTAGCGGAGGATAGTTGGTTTTCTTTGATTGATCCGAGATTCTTCATAAATAGAAGAAAATTTTGTGATTTCAATTAAATGATTTCAACTGATCATGATGATTAAGTGATGTCAATTAAGTTGCGCGTGTGTGTGATGTATTTCCACGAATCTTCAGATTAGTTTTTTATGTATTGTTAAATAATTAAAAGCCTAAAATATTGGAAACAGAGTGTCCTTAATATGGTGTTGTAAGTGCCTCCAATTTAGGATTATTGTTTATAACGATAAAATCCCGAATATAATTTTTTTTTTATCTTTTTGTATTTGAAAATTTGAATTTTAAATTTAATCATTTCATTTAGATTGAAATATTAAATTTAATCTAGCGTTCTACCAAATATCCTCCGCTGAATTAGTCCATTTCCCTGCGAGTTTCCTCATTTTTCAGTAAATAATAGCTTGTAGTTAAATCCGAAGTGTATACATTGAGTATATATATATATATATGAGTGTGACGCCTTGAATCGTGTCGTCACTAGTGTCCAGAATCATACATAACGATGATCAGCACCGACGACAATACGATTCATTGCGCCGCATTGTACGCGCGTTCCTCCACAGTAGCCTATTCCGATGAGTCGGTGCTTATTAAATGGATTGAAATTAATTGGATTCGAAATTTGTAAAAATTGCTCGTCACGACGGGGCCGGCACAGATCCGCGGAACAGTATATACGAAAGAAAATTTCATAATTTTCAGTGGCGTTGCAGCCATTCAATGTTAGACTTGTGTGCGGTACGGATATTAAATTGAGTGTAAATGCGGAGATATCGAATTCGAAATTGAGAATTGCGAGCGTTTCGAATGAAAGGACATCATATTAATCATCGTGGCAGGGACTAATGCTTCCGCGCGTACTGAAAAATGAGGTCCCGGCTATGTACACACGTTCATAATATGGCGGACCGATCAGATTTAATGGTTAATATGGATAAATTGCAAATAACATCTGTTTATCGGACAAATGCGGCACATGAGCGGAACGTTTACCAGATATTCATGCGAGAGCACACAGCTATCGGACGGCGGATATGAAATGATCGTTCCCTGAAGACAGATTGTAAATGACGCGAGCCATGCGGATGCGCGATTTTGCAAAAGGTGGATCGTTAACTTTCGCGAGAGTCACATTTACCGACCACCAATCGCTGAATTGAGTTCAGCGACGTGTAGTCCCTTTAACAATTATGGCAGGATTGATATTTATTATTTCAGGATACTTGGGATTTTTCGTTTCGAAGTTGACGGTGCGCCTCTAACTAAAATTTCGATAAAACGGCAGAAAAAAATGTACTAGAATGAACACTAAACCAATCGAGTCTTAAAAGTAACTGGTACATGTTCCATTATAAAAATGACAAGATTGGTTTTATTTAGACTTTGTGTATAATGCGTGCTCTACTAACGATATTTATACAATCAATTCTTATAAAATCATTTTTATTATTTCAATAATTGTGAAATAATAAATCTGAAACCGGTCATTTTGACCGGTGGTGGTAGGTTTTGGTGGAAAATTTTTTTAATGTTTCTACAGAGGTTTCAGTCTATAGCATTTTCTAGTAGAAGAACGTTCTCAGAGTTTCTTACTTGCTACAGCATACAAAAAATCTCCGCAGAAATTGACGATGCGGCGCGGAAGAAGAACTGTCAAACTTTAAAACGAGCCTGTGTTTGTTGCTGTACTATTTTGTTTTTACTAAATTGTCGTAGTTTAAACATTGACAATTGGATTCTGTACAAAAATCGTACAATTCTGGAGAATACTTTTTCGACGAGTAGCATCATCTTTATTCTTCAAGGTTGTAAGTAGACGGCGTTTGTATTCGTTAGTGTTACAAGTGCCTCGCATGGTCCCGTGAAAACCGATAATATCGTATTTCTATCGGGTTACAAGTCTGAAAACAAAATGCGTCGATTTTCAACGGGCTTTCGCAGCAGCGGTACAAGAAACCGTAGGGTAAAATGGGAACGTAATGGAAGTCCTGATGTTGACGTGTCTACGTGTAAGAGAATAGCATTGTTCTCGTCTACGGTAATTCGATGCACCGAGTAGTCGCATTTCGACTAGCCTGTTCAAGTCCATGCACTCCCCTAGTCTACACCTTGTTAGGAAGCAAACGCCATTAAATTGGCAGCAAAGAAGTGGTGTTGCATCAGGTATCGCGTTTCACTGGCCAGTATCTGCGACGCCTATCCTATCCCCGGAAACACGAGTAGTGGGATTAAAGGAAAATTTGAGAGGCCCTGTCAGACTTCTTAAAACCTTCTATCTTCGTCCCTATTTTGATAGATCGTTAGCGTGACTGACGCAGTTAAAGTTGTTAAGCGAACTAAACGATGCGATGTCTGCCTCTCCAAAAGAGCCCATTAAAAACGTAACGATCGTGCTTTATCCGTGCATCAAATTTTATAAAGCTTAAATTCAGCTATTCTTCTCTTTTCCCAGCCGGTTCACCTAAAAACAGAAGATCTACAGATAAAATGCCGCGCGATTTCATCGATCGAATAATACTAGTCTACTTGTTGAATACAATAAAATGATGATAAAATACTCTTATTACCAAAATACCAGTACCACGAAATACGCTCAAAAATTTTTGCCAAATTTTTATCACAGTTCTTGAAATATTTGTAATGGAAATAAATAAATATATTTCATTTTTCGACATAAATGGTTTAATAACTTTTCGTAGAGAATAGCTAAACAAATATACGATTCCATATAAAAAATCAAAGTCAACCTTTGTACGTCCTCGACACGGACACCTACAAAAACTTAATTAGCACAGTAATAAAAGATCGTTAAAATAACAAGGTAAACAGTTAATTTTTCTATGTTTTTTTTTATTCAAATTATAAAAGTTACGAAGTTTCGGCCAACTGTACCTACAGAACACAGAACAGTATAGCTTATTTCGGGAAAACTGTGTCAGTTTGATACGAGGGATGGATGAGGGTTAATAATAATGACGTAAATCCAGATGGTAATATCTCAGAAGTGGGATGCGTAAGTTACTTTGATTTGGTATTGATTTAGCTGAATGTTTCTGGAGCCAGGCAACGTAGGTAACTAACAAAATGTTTATAATATGTAAAATATGTATCACCGTGCATATCTTTCGCATTTCAAACGTAAAACGAACAGAAGCCAGTAATTAATATATGTCGAGGCAAACAGCGAACTCTATTGCGAGCTCGCACGATACCCGAACGAAAAGCCTCGATTACTGGAACTCGCTTTAACTTCTATCCAACTAATTAGTCGATCCATAACTTTGCATCTATTACAGAGTAATTGGCAGACTAACCGTGACCCTCTCACTCTTCTCGCAGCGTTACACGAACCCGATGAATATTTTTATTAATACACGAGGAAATTTGACTAGCTATTCGAACATGCATTCTTCAATAAAATTCATTCATTGTTCCTCCCATGGTCTATGAACTATTACAAAAACATGGGGAGAATATGCAAACTTCAAGTTTCCAGAGTTTGTGCAAGCTATTCTTGATGTGGGATACGATTAATAGTCCTTCTTCAAGAGAAGTTCTACTCATGTACGCTGTTTACATGTATATTGTACGAAATACGGCGAAACGAAGGGTAGATACCCTCCAACTTTTGCTTAGAGAACATATCCGAGCTACATCCGCTGATTTTCATGAAATTTGCATGAGGGATGGTCCTCGAAAAAAATTCGACATGTATCTCTTTATCTGGACTCGTGCATGTTAAGGGGATGAAAACAACCCTAAAGTTCGGGGGAAAAGGTACGGTTTTTTTAATATGTCCGGAAAACTGGAGGATGTAAAAACCTTTTTCTGAATTTTGTGTGGAGAACGTTCTGTTAAAGCGAATATTTTTCATTTAATAATTGCAGTTAATTAGAGCTAATATGTTTGGTTAAATTCAATCGTGTATTCTAGAAGAAATCGTAAATGTCATGGTAATACTTTACGACAACCGGAGGAAACACAAGGAGCAAGGATTAAATTGTTCAAATGTTAATCTTTTACGGAATTTGACAGAACGCCAATTACTGTCATTCGTCAGAACTTCGTCGACGTTGGATACGATACAGCATGGCACGAAGCAATACACCAGCGCGCCATAAATTAATCTTTTACAAGAACACGAAAACCATACAATCCATCACATCGAGCGTACGTTCGTTAACTAATTAAAAATTAAAATTAAAGAAACGTCATGGGATTCGCCTTAATGAGACTGGACAGAAACACATCGATGCAAATTTACGGTATACTTTAAATTATAATTTTTGTAGCCGAGGTACTACGACCTACAGATGACCTCGAGTAGAAACATTGATAGCGATTGAATAAAAATAGTGATACAAATTATTTGATAATAATATACGATCAAACTGGTGTCTATTGACCTTACATCAATACACATTGTAAATAGTGTTCTTAAGAGGTTTGGTACATGTTGTTGCACCAAGATATTATGTAAGCAGTCTTTGCAATGGCCGTTTAGCTCAGAAACCAATAAAAAATATGTAAAATGCTTGTAATATCCAAAGTCCTCTCACAAATCAAATAAACGATCCCACGTGTTGCTAGTCTTAACCTCAAGCACCTGGAATTGCACAACTTCCTCGAAACCCATAGAATAGACATTGCCTTATTTTCCGAAACCTGGCTCAGCAACATTGACAACATCAAAGTGCATCGGTGCAGCAGCATCCTTGCAGGCAGATGCAAGAATGCTGAAACTAAAGGCGTCTACTCCTGAGCATCATCATTATAAATATTATAAATCACAATAAACAGTATTAATCGTAGACACAGTTTACAATGATTTTTGAAAAATTTCCTCTTTACAAAAACCTCTAAAAACTTTATGTAGAACCTTCTTGATCTGTTTCATGAATAGACAGCGGATTTTATGCATTTATGACAAAAACGAGTAGGTGTAATTTGAAACAGTAAATAAAATAGAGGAGTTTAAATATACTTTTCTATTATTTTCGACCTATTAAACATATTAAAAGAAAAATTAAATTTCTCTTTCACTCCAGTTTGTTGCAATTCATGTAGAAAATTTTTATTTTGCATGAAGATCCGCTGTCTATTTATAAAAAAAGAAATGATTCTTACTGGGAAATAGTGAAAAGACTTCTTCCTACCCGACCCTGCCTACACAGCAGAATGTAACACCATCCAATAATTAAACTCTAATCAAACTAATTAAACTCTGTAACACATTCAGACAACAGTGCAACAAAAACAGTCTTCGCGCATAAGAACCTACGCAATCACTATGGGGAATAAGCGAAGACTATGCTACAGCCTTGGAGCAGAAGCTGTGTGCAGCAAAACTTTTATACTTCAAATTTCGATCGAAAATAACCTGAACGTATACGAATTTTTAAGTAATGGTTGTGATAATGGTTAAATAATAATTCTCTTCGCTTCATAATCTACAATCATCTTACAAGTCTTTTCCAATTATTCAGATCGTTTCATTAATAAATAAACTGCGGATTTAAACTACGGAAGTAATATCATTACGAACAATTATTCTTCGACACCTGTCTATTGCGATTGAAATAGAAAATTTTTATTTTGAACAAAGGTCCGCAGTCTACTAACAATTCTAACCATTGTTCGTCCTTAACAAATTGATGTTTGTCGTTTTAGGTGGGCTAAGAGCATTATCTGAAAACTTGAAAACTTCAGCAAGTAACGAAATTATCAACGTGGAACTTAAAATCCACCGAAATTAGCCGCGAAGGTATATTACATTGTAAAAGCAGTTCTACATCTCTCATACTTCCACGACAACTGGAAGGATGCCAGCATCCTCCCCTTCCTAGAACCTAAGAAAAGCCCTGCCAACTAAACTAGCTACTGACCCACCAGCCTCTTTAGTTCTTCCGGTAAAATCCTCGGAAAAAATAATATTAATCCTCATACAAAAACACGTAAACGACGCAGCATGACTGCACAATTTCGTTTCACGCTGTTTTACCACTTAGCAAATTTTCAAGCTTGTAGAATTGTAGAATTGTCTGTGCGATCAACTTCAATATCCACGATGTTAGATCGCAATATGAAAATTCTATAGAAATTGGAACACTTCAATTGGTCGTCTAAAATGGTTACTGCAGTGTCGATAGCAAGTTGAAAACCATAGGTAATGAACACCATAGGTTTTAGTTACCCTGCTCGTTCTAACAACAATTTTCGCGTTGTTATACAGCCAACACCGCCGCGAAATAAAACAAAGGAAACTCGCGCAATAGCTTCAGGCCGAATTTTAAAAATATTATCTCTCCGGCCGGGAATTGTTCGCAAAACTTTTACCGCGATGGAGTTTGGCCACTGCAAATATTTCCTCATTGAAAGGCAATATCCTTCGCCACCGTTTTCATTTTGATCTCCGTCGACGTTACCTTTTTTTCCGAAGGACCAACATTTGTCATACAGTGTTTCTCGAGTGCAACTCTGACAGTTGCAGGTTAATAATTAACATTACGTTAATTCGACTGCTGAAGAGAACGTAACGAGCATTGTATGTTTAGCACTGCATCCATCTTCCTTCTACAACTCAGTTTGCATCAGATTTAATTTCTCCAACGTTTGCGAAAAGTATTATATCTTCTTTCACTCCGACATTTTCATAATTTAAAATGTTTCTTCGTAGAAACAATTCTGGGGTCAAATAATTTATTTATTATATTCAATTTGGAATTAGTCGTGTCTTCTGTTACGCCTTATGTTTGCAAATATTTCTGGAATTAATTTATACAGAAAATTAAATGCTTTTAACCTTAAAGATGAAAATGTAATTTGTTCTTAATTTTCCCGAGTTGAAGGATCATCTAAAGTGATTGTCATTTGTTTTAGAAGTGCACAGGTGTTCTACGAAGTCATTGCTGCAATAATTACACAAAATGTTTTCTTAAATAGGTACGACTTGTCAATATCGAACAAAATATAAATGAGAAAGATGTTCATCGCGATCATTAATCATTGGCAAATCAACAAACAATTGCAAAGCCGAGTATCTACAACATTTACCAGTAAAACAGTTTGAAACTGGTCGTTGTGAGAAACAAGACCAAGAAATGAGAAGTAGAAGTTAAGATGGTAGTTCAACACGACCTCCAGAGTTTAGCAAGGTCATATAGATGTCAGCACGTTGAATTTGCAACGTCCACGATACCCAACAACTCTCGTTGCAAACGTTTATCCTTGGCTCCCATATTTTTCAAGATACTCGTCTTGGGAGATTAAAATGCGGGAACCCTGTGTACATCGAGAAATTCAAATTACTGCGATAATTATTCAAAGTTAGGAAGTTTTGAAATACTTGGAGGTCTTGAAAATCGTGGAAGATTTGAAAGTTTTGGAAATCTTGGAAGTTTGTTAGAAGTCCTGAAACTTATCTATCTTGGGTGTCCGAAGTTTACGTTGAAATATCTCAAAGAGTAGGGAAGTCCAAACGGAACAAAAAATTTGTTAACATCCCATTACTCTTGACACTCGACATTGGACTTTTGCTATTCTATTAATTGTAGGATCGTGGCATTATCCGAATGTGTTTTCACAATTATTTACCTTCATTTTAAATTTTTACATTGCTTCTATACTTACATCTATCACGGTGATCTTTTTGTAGGTATGGTTATTTTAATGAAGAATAGTAAAGTTTAATTTTTCATTTCGAAAATAGTAAAACACAGTCATGTTTTTTAATCGTGTGAAAAATAGTGAATTGTTCTTCTCCTATTCCCTTCTTCTTATACTTACATCTATCATGGTGGTCTTCTTGTATGTTTGGTTATTTTAATGAAGAATAGTAAAGTTTAATTTATCATTTTGAAAATAGTAAAAAACAGTTGTATTTTTGAATCGTGTGAAAAATAGTGAATTGATCTCCTCCTATTCCCTTCTTTTTATACTTACATCTATCATGGTGGTCTTTTTGCATGTTTGGTTATTTTAATGAAGAATAGTAAAGATTAATTCATCATTTTGAAAATAGTAAAAAACAGTTGTGTTTTTTAATCGTGTGAAAAATAGTGAATTGTTCTTCTCCTATTCTCTTCTAATAAGTATTCTTCTTATACTTACATCAATCATGGTGGTCTTCTTGTATGTATGGTTATTTTAATGAAGAATAGTAAAGATTAATTCATCATTTTGAAAATAGTAAAACACAGTTGTGTTTTTTAAACGAGTGAAAAATAGTGAATTGTTCTTCTCAGTCGTCTGGAAAATAGTAAACACAGATAATTTTCAAGAAACGCTCACGAACATTTAAAGAAGGTATAAACAAAGAATAAGCCATTGAACTACAGAGGTAAACTATTTTTCTTGGAGGAGTGTAAATTACGAAGAAGCGCTTTGTAATGCAACACTCGAAACTGGTTGAAAGATAAGTTTTGAAGTTTAAAAGGTTCGCGGATGCTGCAGAACCGATTCCAAGACTTTCGAAACTTTCTACCTTCGAATATAATTATCGCAGTGATTCGAAGTTCTATGGTGATTGAATTTCTGGAAAGTTGCAAGACAAAGATTTAAGTGCCCATTAACAACGATCATTACAGGGGCGCCAAATGATGCTCGATTCTGTTTAAAGAACCTCGATATTACTTCCACATTCTTACTAAAACCCCTGTGATTTTCAGTGACTAGTAAAACGTTCATGCATCTAATTTATTTTACGAATGTTTTCCTGTTTAGGGTTGTCGGTGTTAATAATTCGAATGGAGCAGCGAATTCGTTTTCGAGAGTCCATTACTTAGTCTCGTGTTGCGATGTTCGTTAACGTTCCATTTTGCAATGTTCAACAAGCTTCCCCGGCTGACAAGCCGGCTTAGCTTTCGCGTCTATATGAATATTGCTCGCAGAGAGGGAGAGCCACTCGGAAAAGGAAACAGCACGTGTATAGCATATACGTGTGCATGTAGATTGTGTCTCTCGGTTGGCGAGGAGTTTTCATAGCCGATCGATTTCCCGGCGAAAGAAACGTCGGGCTGCGTAACAGGGAATTCTGTAGATCACAAACTCGAAGAGGGGTTCCCTTCTGTGTGTTTGTCTTCTCTCTCTCTCTCGGTCGACTACTTATCACCCATTTTCCCCTCTCGTATTTTCGGTGTCCGCTCTACCGTGAAGAAGTGATACCAACCGAGCGCGATCGAAAAAGGGTGCCGGAGCAGATAGAAGGTACGGACCTGCTAGAGGTTCATAGAAATTTTTTTTTTCCTCTCCGGTTAATCCTTCAAATGCTTCCCTAGCTGGGCCATTGCTCCGCACGTGATACCGATTTTTCCATTCGAACGGGACCATGTGCAGGCATGCATGCAGTCTGAGAAACCCAGGATCTAATATTTCAGATTTTCGCAACCGTGCCCGCGAAATTCTTCGTTCCCCGCAATTTCATGGACCTGCGAGTCTTAACATCCATTTTATTTAAGGGAGTAAACTCGTTTTTCCAGGAATGCAAGGGCGCGGAATTCGCGTACTTATTTCTCGATAATACAATAATGGGGTTTCTCAGGAGTCAAAAACGCTAGATACAAGATCGATCTAGGGCGCCATCGCCCTCAAAAGTTCTATTTTTTCGTTTACGAGGCGTAATTTGCATTATTCGGAAGCATGTAGCTATGAAAATAGCTACATGCGCATTGTATGCTTCCAAATAATGCAAATTGCGCTGCCGAATAATGCAAATCACGCTCAGTAAACGGAAAAAGGACTTTTGAGGGCGATCGTGCCTAGATCGATAATATAATCATTTATCTAGCGCTTTTGATTACTGGAAACCCCCATCTTTGTATTATCGAGAAATGAGAACGTGCATCCCACACCCTTACAATTGTGGAAACTAGTCTACCGCCTTAAGGAGAGATTTGTTTGCTGTATTTTATTCATTTTTAGTATTTTTAGCGAATATTTTTATCGTGTACGTAAATTGATTAGTACTGTGGTTGTGTTGGTTTGATGTGATAGTTCAAATGTGTTCGATAGTCGATCTATTTAATGAACAAAATAACAATAGTTACTGCATAGGTATTTTCAAATTATTAGGTTAAATCGTATCTAAAATATTTTGTTGAGTAAGAAATGTAAATGCTGTTGAGATTGGCTAATTTTTTTAAATAATTACAGAACAAAATACGTTTTCAATTGCTTCTCTAGATACGCTACAGCAATCTTTCAGACGATCGCGACTGCTCTCATGATGAATTCTTGATTCGTCTCAATTTCATGGGTCTTCGACTTTTAACTTCGCCAACAGATTTGCTCGAGTACATCTTCTGTTATACTTGCGACCAAATAGGTCACGTGGAACGCTAGACATGTTCCATACCGTGACTCCTGGCGTCAGTTTGCTACTTTGGCCGCTGATACAGATGTCCTGTTTCTCAAACTGTGCGCCATATTCCATTGTCTCCAACAAAAAAGAACCACTGATTCGTTGATGATTATTATTCTTGAAGTTGTCATAAAATTCCTTTTTTAATGTTCTTCTTCTTACACATTTCTTATAACGAATCATCTGAGAAAATGAGTAACTGTATTTCAGCGAACAGTAATTATAAAATACAATTATTCATTTTCTCAGATGATTCTTTATAAGAAATGTGTAAGAAAAATTAAAAGAAAAGAATTTTGTAACAACTACACGAATACAAATCATCAACAAAAAAGAACCACTGATTCGTTGATGATTTTTATTCTTGAAGTTGTCATAAAATTCTTTTTTTAATGTTCTTTTTCTAACACATTTCTCAGATGATTCTTTATAAGAAATGTGTAAGGGAAATTTTAAAAAAAGAATTTTATAACAACTACAAGAATAAAAATCATCAACAAAAAAGAACCACTGTTTCATTGATAATTTTTATTCTTGTAATTGTTATAAAATTCTTTTTTTAATGTTTTTTCCTTGCAAATTTCTTACAAAGAATCATCTGAGAAAATGAGTAGTTGTATTTTACAATTACTGTTCTAATAATTTCGATTTTAATAGAATCTATAATTTGGTGCTTATAATTCCAAATTGTAATTCCGATTGCTATAGAAATATCTTAAAAAGCAGCTTCGATAACAATTCATAAATAGGTGTTTAAATGGAATTATTAAATGAAATCATTGACAATTGCGTGGTTGCGATAAACATTCACTTTCGGGAGTATTCATGCACTTGTTCCGTCCATGAATATCCCCTTTTGTAACAAAATTAATATTCATGTACTCACTGTACGCGCACGAAACGCGTGATATTTAAAATACAGTGAAATGTCATTTACGTTTCCCTTTAATTCACAAAGTCGCAAATGTCACCGATACATAAAGGTCAGCAGTCGATTCGTTACGGCCGATTTCCGGCTCGCGATCCATGGAAGTTCGATAATCTGGAATACCTTCTGTCGACACGCAAATATTGATAAAAGCGAGCACTGCGTCCTCGATACACTTCTATTTCTAATATCGGCATTGAACAAACATCACTCGGAGCAAGCAACCGATATATTGGGGTGAATCGAGTTTCACTACGCCGGCCCATCCGATTTTTGTGCGTGTTAACGGACCGTGAAACAGAATCCGAAAAATATTCCATTGTGACGCATGCTTGTTCGAACAACAATTCCATCGAATAAAAAAAAAATCAAAAACTAAACGCTCTTACAAATCGTCTGATTTTCAGCATCTCTCAATTAGACAGTGACTACGGATTTTATGCAAAATAAAAATTATCCGAGAGATATTATTTTCTTTATTTTATTAAATTATTTTAGCGTGTTGGAAATGGTACAGCACAGTATTTTTAATTTCTTTAAATGATTCTACTGTTTTAAATTTGATCTATTCATTTTTTTATAAAAAATTAGAAATATTTACAGCAGAACCTCGCTCATGATACGAAACGGGACCGAAAATATACCGCCATCCCCACCACGATTTCCATGATATTGAAAAACTCGTGGTGGTGATCGCTAGTTTGTAAACAAGGCTCCCAAGTAAAATAATAAATTTCTTTAATATTACGATCGTATAAGTACGTTTCAAAAGTTCTATATTAATAAAAAAAAATAGATTTAAAAAATATATTAATTAGAGCTGTCTGTATCTATCAAATAAATAAATTCTTTCAAAGAATATTTCATCAACCATCCTTACGTGATCGATTCGAACAAAAACTGCAGTGATGAGAAACTAAAAAATGCAACACCTTGCCGCGCTCTTACCGTGCACGAAATAATCACGAAATTTTGTATTTACCGCAGATCTCTTTGTCGCTCTCCTTTTTTCCAGAAAATCCTCGGGCTCTGGTATCCTCGTCTGGCTCTCCGTTCCGTTTTTAATCCATAGTCCTGTCCGTATCTGGCCGATTGAACACAACCAGCCCCCCACCCCCCCGGCCAACGGTGTTTTGCTTTCAATTTTCCGGCTTTTAATACAGAACGGCCGTCGGTGTTTCCGCGGGGTGTGTATGTGTCGGTGTTGTTGTCGCCGCAACGGTGCAGCAGGAATGCAACGGCGCGGCCGTAAATACGCGGCTTATGCCGTTCCCGGAATTAATAGTTGGTGAGATACGTGAACGGTTATTACCATAATGACCGTCGCATAATTTGAATCGGCCCATAGAAAACTCGTCGGGGCCGTCGTCGCCGGGTCCTCTCCCTCTCCGCAACGGTGTGTCTGTTTTTCCTGGTTTTTCCTGGCGGAACGCGGCGAGCTCTCTCACATGTGGGTCGGGAAACGGGTCGGAAAAGCATGCCAACGGCGATTCGGGGCAAAATGAAAACTATTCAGCCCGCGCCGCTGGAAATATCACCTAGTGACGACGAAATGTTCAGCCGTTTTTGAACGACTACGACGGAGAAATGGCCCCACGTGATGCATCGCCCAACAACAAGCTCGGAAAACAACCGGCGTATTTTGCGGCCGGCCGAGTTGACTTTGTTCCACTGTTCGGCAACCTGATACCACCGGCCCCATCCCCTTCCGGACTGTATTCACATTGAAATGAATTTTTAATTAAAATTTGTTACGCTACTTTCTCCGTCACCCGCGCGCGCCACGCCGACGACGCTAAAAAAACGTCGCCGGAATAACACGCGGATAAATTGTCATTTAATTACAGCGGCGTCTATGCCGAGAGAAAGAGAGAGAGACTCCGTCAGAAATTCACGGTTTGCAAATATTTTATTGATAATTGGCTGGCGTTGTTTACTTTTGACGGCGCCAGCGTAAGTCACAGCCACGGGCCGGTGCACCCAGGCAATTGTACGCGCTGCGCTGCGATTTTCGAGCTTCCTCGAATATATTAATGGAGATGCTTTGTTTAATTATACGGACTGCTCGTTTGAAAACTTTCCAGCCGAATATCTCGAAAAGTATGAGAGATATTAAAAAAGTGTAAAACACGTGTCCCGGGATTTCGAGGGGGAAAGAGAGGGGCAGTATCAGTGTTTTATTTGGGTGACGTTTTCAAGGTAATTTGAAGATCAACTTTGTTTTTTTCGAATGAAAACCTGCATCTTTTATCATGGGATCTTGTTGTACGTAAAAGGACCACATATTTAATATGAATTTAAAGATATTTAAAGATATTTAATTTTCAAAATGTTCTTTTAAAATGTTCTCCGTTGTTTTCTAAACAATAATACAGACGATTCTCAAATTCTGAACGAGCATTTTTGAAGGTATCTGTTGGAATAGCTCTTCAACAGATAACACACAAACAAGAGATCAATATAGGAAAATTTTGTTTTCAAACGGTACGTGCTAGTGTAATTGGAAAACATCAACGATTTGCATCGCAGAATTGTACAGGAATGTAGAGCTATTCCAACAGATACCTTCAAAAACGTTCGTTCAGAATTTGAGAATCGTCTGTATCATTGTTTAGAAAACAACGGAGAACATTTTGAAAATTTGTTATAGTTATAAAGAAATTACAAACTTTCTCGCAGTATAAGTATGAACCGCTCTACTTCTCTTTAAATATCTCCGAAACCAGTGCGCAGATAAAAAAAGTATCCTACGAAAATTGCTGGTCTTTTTATAAAAAATATAGGTTTCAATTTGAAAAAGAAAGTTGACCTTCAAATGACCTTGAAAGCGCCACCCAAATGAAAAACTGATACAGCCCCCCTCTTTCTCCCTCGAAATCCTTGAACACGTTTATTACACTTTTTTAATATCTTTCATACTTTTCGAGATATTCGGCTGGAAAGTTTTCAAATGAACACCCTGTATATATTCAGATGGCTCTGAGATCAATGATTCTCATTTATATAGTTGAGGATGTTCGTTTCTTCGGTGATATTAATGGGGATGTTCAATTATATAAATTGTGATTACTGTTTTAATGATACAGATACGTTTATTTCGGAATAACGAGGAATTTTATTTAATTATTAGTGAATACTACAAACCCCCTTAGGAGGTATATTAATTTCGCTCTAAATTGCATATTATCAATTATTATATCCTACAGTGGGTGTACAAAGTATTCGTACACCTTTCAAAAACAAATAACTTTTTCAAAATTGGACCCAAAAGCTTGAGGTGTTTTGAGACGTTAGAACGATTGATTTACTAGCTAATGTGTAAATTTCATTTTAAACTGTTATCGGTCGCAATTGCGGAAGAAAAAGTAAAGGTCACGATTTTTAATTTTTTATCTGTAATGAAAATTTAGAAGGTGCCTTTGGTAGGTCCAAGTAAGTTATATACATGTACAACATTTCATCGAAATCGATCAAGGTTGTTACGAAATATAATTGATTGAAAATAGCAAAAATTGTAAGAATCTGCGATTTAAATAAATCGCAAACCCTAAATTCAACAATTTTTACATCTTACAGCGCCCATTGCTATTTTTTGCGTCAACCGATTTCAATGAAACTGTATACATGTATATGATTGACTTAGGTTTACAAAATAGATGTTTTAAATTCTCATTACAGGCAGAAATAAAAAATTAAAAAATCGTGACCTTCATTTTTTCCTTCGCAATTGCGATCAATAACAATTTTTAGAAAAAATTATTTACGCAGTAGGTAGTAAACTAATTCTTTTAACGACTGAGAAAAGCTCAACCTGTTGGGTCCAATTTTGTAAAAATTATTCGTTGTTAAAATGTCTACGAATACCTTGTACATTGTATACCGTATTGTGAAAAGTTTAGATATGCATTTGCAAATCATACAAGAAAAAATTACAGACGATTGCTAGATGGATTGCTGGAATTGCTAGCTACAAGTGTACAAACATACGATTTTTAATTTTGACCTAACATTTTGGATACATCTGCTGCAGAAGAGATCCGCCACGTTTATAATCGATGGAATCGACAATGTCAGGAATGGATTGTAAATTTTCTAGTCTCGTATACGCTGGAAAGCTGGATACTCTAGCAATGGCACGCGAAGCCAAGCTTTCAGACTCATAAATTAGATTTCAGCGGTTCCCGAGAATCGAAGCAAGATTTTATTGAGAAACGATATCCGATGGAAATTTCATCTCGATCCAAAATTTCAGCATCTAAAGGATGTCGAGGGGTATCAAAACTTTCACTCTAGAACTACGTTGAAAGCATATTAAAGCGAAAGCCAGCGAGTCTTCCGGAAATTCATGATGAGGCAAGACAGAGTGTTGAGGGTTTTTAGTAAATTATGACAGGTCGGAGTTAGCAAAGGTTTCTGATGTGTTACATCGCATTAGATTAGAATCTCTGTTAACTGGAGGGTAATAAGCAGTCGCTTTGGTTGACACTGTCAATTAACATAACTTCGTACCGGTGCTCGAGTCGTCTGCCGCCGAAAATTTATTCCTGGAATGTTTCTAAACATTACCGTACATGTACAATTGTATCACCTGTATGCGTTCATACCGTAAATATTAAAAGAATTTAAGATTGTCAAAATACATTATTTTTAATATATTCAAATTATCGAAGAAAGGAACAACTGTTTATCTGGATTGTATATAAATTCTTTTGAGTTTCGGTGACGTTAAGTAAATTAATTTGACTTTGTGTGCATTTTCAGATGTTTAATTACCAACGTGTTAATTACTCTGCCAGGGAGCCGAGGGTGCAACGACACTGACAGTCTCCCAGAAATTCGCAAAGTCCCGATCCACCAACCAGAAACTCGTTGTCGAATAGAAACGGCCTCGGAACTTTTTCGCGTCGCATAACAAACCTAGCCTCGCGCGCTCGCGAACACACAGGCACAATCATACACAGACGAAACGTTGAGTTTATAAAATACGTCTACACAGGGGACACGACGCGCGTAAAAGCTGAATGGTCTGGTTCCTTGGAAAATCGTTGTCGCCACGTTAGATGCCCGTCTCGGCGACGGTTTTGCACGTGTCGCATAAAGGGGTGCGTCCTCGTCCGGCGATATCTTTTTCAGGGATGCAGCGGGGTTCCCAAGGAAGAGGTGAGAAAGGACAAGCGAAAGAAAACGACGGATTTTACCACGAAAATGTGGCAAAGTCTTTCGCCTATCGTCCCTCAAGCCACCACCCCCACCACCCTTTTCCTCTATTTTCCTTTCTTCCTCGCTGGGTTTTCTCTTTGGTTTCACCTTTTCGGTTTCCCCTCTTTCTCAGCAGACAGGTCACCCTTTACACCTGTCTCGCTTAACCATTTGCGATGTTAGTCGCGATGGTTACCGACCTGTTCGTTTACGAGAAATTCTGGCGAGGGCGTTTCAAAGCCGGCGTTTGACGCGGGCATCTTAATTGGTGCGAATCGATGCCGCGTCCCGGGGATGCTGTTTCGTTTTGTGCATGACAGCAACGGCGATTTTCCTCGCTGGTCGTTTAGGCCAGTAAGTCAACGAGTACTGGCTCACTCGTTTGAAAACATAAGTACGTTACAAATTTAATTGGTATCAGTGAATAAAAACATGAATTCTTAATTCTTTGCACTCCAAGCTATTCTAACTCGAAATTTAAATATGTCATTCGATTTAGAATATTTCCATTCCCTATGATTTTGGAAATTTTATGTATACGAAATTGGTATAAATACCTCAAACAATACCTAAATGTTTAGTAATTGCTTGGATACCGAGATATTTTATAATGTAAACAATATTTTGAATAACGCTACAGCAATTTTTAGTGGCGCCTCAGAGTCGCCATTGGAGTGTTAAGGGTTAAAATTAAAGACATGCGAAATCGTAGTGTCGAGATGTTAGGTGTATGAAGTCATGAGTAGGGATTGCAATACCGGACCAAAAATACAATACCGGTATTCGGTATTTTTTTAAACGTTGTACCGGTATACCGATATTAATACCGGTATTATGAATTTTCATGAAGGTACAAAAACACAGTTGTTTAATAGAAAAAAACATTAACTAATTTATTCACTTCATATTTGTTGAAATGTGATTGTAAAAAACATAATGCATCTATTGAACTGTGATTAAGCCTTGAACGTATTTTTCTGCACAAATTACCTGCAGTTGAAAATGCTCTTTCCGCATCCACGATGGTTGGTGGTACCGTTAATAATAAGCGATATACTTTCTCTAAATATTTGCCTCGATGTCCTTCATCTTCTAACAACTCGGTCTCTCGTCCGACGGTTTTGGATAAATCTATTTTTTGTATTATTTTTGTATTATTGTTCGTGGCAAGTTTTTTATTTATAGCTAATTGTAATTTCTTCTCGAGAGACAATTCTTTTTCGACATTAACATCAACATCGTCTTCAACGAATTCTTCTGGATAGGTTTGCGTTTGGTTTTCATAAATGTTTTTGTGGAAATTGACGACGAACTTAATTAAATTTGACCTTGTTAGCTTCTTTTCTTCCTTTCCGTTTTCTTTTTTAAAGTCGTTATAATTATGTAAATACCTTAAAATATTTCCTGGCTCGCTATGCCTTTCCTGTATACGAATTTTCAATGCACCGTATAATTCCGCGGACAGTGGCGCGTCCTGATCTTCAAGTGATCGCAACATAAAATTTATTGCTACATTCGCTGTTAACGAGTTGGAATCGTTCCGACATAATGCTTCCACAGCCAGCTTTTAATTTCAAAAATCGTTCCATCGTTAATAATAAACTATTCCAGCGTGTTTTAGAATCTAATATTAGCACAAGTTCTTTTTTTATTTCGGTAAGTATATATTTTTGTAAAACGGCGTTTTTAGTAGGGGAACGTTTAAATATTTTAACAACTTTTCGGATTTTTTTAATTACAGGAAGCAATCCTTGGTAAGTTAATATTTCGTCCTTCGTTACTATTATCTTCGTCATATTCAAACGAGGTACTTTCAACAATTGTATTATTATTTTCTTCGTTGTCACTCTCTTCGAAATCAGAATCAGAAGTTTCTAAATCCAGAGTATTTGAGCGGCGAACGTATTTCAAATAAGAGTAGATGCCCAAAACAAAATATTTATTATTTATAGCTAATACCGAAAATACCGGTATTTTAACTTAGCAAATACCGGTTTCACGAAATTGCAAAATAGCACGAAATACCGGTATTCGGTATACCGGTATACCGGTATTGCAATCCCTAGTCATGAGTCATTTTCATGATTGCAGAATTAATATCAGACTCAATAGTATGGAATATATGTTGTAATAACAGAATTATTAAATATTCTAATCTTTCTCTCTCTCTCTCTCTCTCTCTCTCTCTCTCTCTCTGACTCTCGCAGACACACTGTCACGTCGCTCAATTTTCGGTACCCGTCTGAAGGCTTCGCCGCTCCTCAATTTTCGGTTCCCTTTCAGAAGGCAACCCGCTCGGAGTTTTGCGTGACAGAAACTATAAAACTATTTTATATAATAGATAATAGAAAGATATAATAACAGAATTAATGATATGAAATATTTAAACATTAATAAGTGCTGTACATTCGCAGCTGACGTTAGACTAACGAGTACACGTTTTAGACATGTCTGTTCTTTAGTAATAATATGTTCACGTCTATGCCGAATGATGCTAGTGACTGAATAATTTGTTCACCTATGCGCGATACTATGCCCGTACATCTCAACTGTGGACTACTTACTACGCTCCTTTGGCGCTCTGGCTATGCTCATTAGAGGCGGATGCTTAGATCAATGACACGGCTTCGGAACACCCATGATGGCCCCGAGCTCCGAAAATCGGCTACGGTCAATCATAGTCAAAGGGAACGCTTACAAATAGAACTACCGAACTACAATTTCACTGCAATTGATGGGTAGTCTAGTTTACGGCTATAAAATTACGTGTTCCATAAATGTCTATAAAAATTCATTAGGTAGCTAACCTCGCAGCAGACTTGTCCAGACGTACATCGAAAAATGATTTTTATCTGTACTTTTGGAAATTAAATACGACACTGAAATAAATTTCCAAGGATGAAGCTAGGAATCATTTTTGGGGAAGAGGGATGTAAACAATTTTAAATATTGACACGTTGTTTATTCACCATAGTGATACTAAAATAAAAATTATTTATGAACGTGCGATGAACAAGTACAACGTTCCAAGATAATTTTCTTCCCACGACTTTGTTGAGCTGCCTCGCTATTCCACCAATAACCCCGAGATATTGGATCTCGCGCACCGCCTTAGGAGGATCCATAGCGATCAGCTCCCGTTAAATCAGGATGTTAAAGAAAGAAGAGTGTATTGACTGTTCTGGTTGCAAGGATGTTCTCTCATGGCCACTTTTCAGCTGTATGGATATTAAGGAACCTATTGGTGAGACTGTGCCCGGAAGCTGGAATGGATTATCCGTACCTATCAACCGGATCAGAGGACCCTGGCTGTTCAGAGATCTCGCAAAGGAGATGCTGTTTAAGGTTCCGCCGGGTCGACTATCTCACTATATCGGTACCAGGAAGTATAACCCCAACGCAACCATAGCTCAGCCACTTTCTCTGCTAAAGGAATGCGGACATAAATCATTTTAAAGAGACCAGCCAGGTCTCAACCACGTCGAAAGTGGACGCACGCATTTACCCTCTTCTGGTCTAGAAACCTAAAAATTTGTTACATGTTTAAATACGTATGCAAAGTCACAAAAGAGCGATTTGGTTTTTCCGCAAACATTTTCCGGACCTATAAGTGACGCTTTAGATCAAAAAATGAGTTTAACTTCGCTACCAGGTCAATGTTGGGACATACGGGAATCTGCAAGTATTTCGATTCCAAAAAATAATATTGTATAGTACAAATAATAGAAAATACGTATGCAAAATCACAAAAGAGATGTTTGACTTTTTTACAAAAGTTTTCAAGGCCTACAAGTGACGCTTTAGATCAGGAAATGAATTTACCTTCGCTACCAGATCAACTTTGAGACATACAGAACTCTGCAAGTATTTCGATTCCAAAAAATAATATCGTATAGTACAAATAATAGAAAATACGTATGCTAAATCACAAAAGAGCTGTTTTGCTTTTTTACAAAAGTTTTCAATACCTACAAGTGGCGCTTTAGATCAGAAAATCAGTTTACATTCGCTACCAGGTCAACTTTGAGACATACTATACTCTGCAAGTATTTCGGTTCCAAAAAATAATATTGTATAGTACAAATAATAGAAAATACGTATGCAAAATCACAAAAGAGATGTTTAGCCTTTTTACTAAAGTTTTCAGGACCTATAAGTGATGCTTCAGATCAGAAAATGAGTTTACCTTCGCTACCAGATCAACTTTGAGACAAACAGAACTCTGCAAGTATTTCGATTCCAAAAAATAATATCGTATAGTACAAATAATAGAAAATACGTATGCTAAATCACAAAAGAGATGTTTGACTTTTTTACAAAAGTTTTCAAGGCCTACAAGTGACGCTTTAGATCAGGAAATGAATTTACCTTCGCTACCAGGTCAACTTTGAGATATACAGGACTCAGCAAGTATTTCGGTTCCAAAAAATAATATTGTGTAGTGCAAATAATAGAAAATCACAAAAGAGATTTTTGGTTTTTTTACCAAATTTTTCAATACCTATAAGTGACGTTTTAGACCAGCAAATCACTTTAACTTCGCTACCAGATCAACTTCGAAACGGTTGGAGTTCTTTCACCGATTCGGAGACCCCGAGATCGAAATCGGGATATCTCCACGTGGGATTTGGTCAGGACTTCCTCCACGGAGACCCTGTCAATGCTCAGATATACTGAAAATTGAAGGCGAAGAAAAAGGGCAAAAAATCCGTCGGAATACTGATTCGTAAAAGGTCCGGGTAACTTCGAGGCACCCCGGGGTTCGGTTTCAACGGGACCACTTCCGCGGTTTTGAAGTTCAGGCAACTTCCACTCGCCTCGGCATTTTAATCGCGAAACGATGTTTAGCTGTTTTGTCGGTTTCGCCGGGGCCTTATGCGCTTCGCACGAGTCCATTCAATGGGATCGTTCGAAACGTTACTTTGCAGATGGTGCAATTGCATCTTTTAGGTACTGTTGCTTGTAGAATACGAATTTGCACGTGCTCCGCAATGGTTGTGGTGGACTATTAGAACGCGTGTAGGTATTTTATAGAAGATAGAAATGGTTTCAAGTTGCACTTTCAATTCATTACTCGTCGATTTTTTTACACTTTCTTTTTTAACTTGTTAAGTATCGAGAAAACTTTGCAAACATTTCCCTTGCAGACGGTCACTTTTAAAATTGATTCATTAAATTATGTGTGGTGTTAAAAAAAAAACGTATTGGGTTCCACCGCCATTGCATTAGTTGGCTCATTTCACTGATTCTCGTAATTTTATGCAGAGTTCCTCTCTGACGTTTTCGGCACTGGCAGAGAAGTGCTAACTGTTTCCCCTCAATTTGGTTTCCCACCC
>CM052190.1:8376827-8397055 GCA_028455805.1 Lasioglossum figueresi
TCGAGAAGATTCGTACTGTTATATTAAGTAGTCGAGAAGATTCGAGTGTCCTCGCTGAAAGAAATTGCATTTTACAAAATGACAATGGCGTCGATTAAGGAGGGACTAATTAAAACGAATTAGCTGGAACATTGGCTACCACAATGCATCTTTCAAGCGGTGATTGAATCGCGCGATTCACAAGCTGGAAATATGATTCCCTTTGTAGTGATAGTTTCTCTACCTCGTACCGTTCTTTGCATATTTTCAAAGTCCCAGCGACATCTGCATCACCGCTGAGAGAAATTTTCAAACCGCCTCGAGCTCTTTCATTCCTTTTAGTCGGAGTTCCTTTATTCCTTCGGAAAGTTAACTTTAATTGGGTTGACATCGATCGCTCTAATGAGAAAAGTTGTCAAGTGAGAGGCGCGGAAGGGCAAGCCGTCTAAGATATCTCTTACGAGTGCCAGATACGCGGACGACGCACTGTACAACAACTTCTCTTCCCTTTGGCGGGCCAGGCTCTCTGATCTTTCGGAAGTTTTGCGATACCTTTTGTTCCCATCATTTGTTCCGCTCTGTCACTGCCCAGCTAATTCCGTAGCGAGTTTGATCCACAGGCTGCTCCCAGGACTCATTTTTCAAATGCTGGATGTCTGCAAAAGCTGAAAAACAATTATAGTTTTCTATCGATCGTATTTATTGTTAATAAAATTGTTAATGCTGTCGGCGCAAGGGTTGACAAACAAATGATCGAACCCTTCCGTCTCTAAAAATGTCGAAAATTTATTTCGCGAATGAATCTGCCATAGTTCTCAAGATCAAAATCTCCTCTTTACGATAGCACAAAAAAAGACTTGGCGTACAATTTTGTTTAGTCAGTTTATTAACACAAGGTACACCATTTGCGTCACCGAACTTTGTTCTCATTTTTGTTCCGTGAAACAGTGGGAAAAAATCGTATATAAATTTTTAAGGTGTCGTTATAAAACCTTCAATCTCCTAGAAATTTGTTTCGCGATAAAAAATGTTGTGATCTACGCAAGATTTCAGTGAGCTCTGTGCCTTCGAAGAGAGTCGTTACTTGTTCAGCAGAGAAGTGTATGGTATAGATCGACCGTAAGACACACCTACTTGAACTGTCTGTTAGATCGTATATTTGAGGCGACACTCACGGGTGATGCGCGGACGGATTCCACTCAAGGTTGTAAGGCTTGAGCCCGGTTTGATCGCGGACGCGTCGACCCGCGAATGCCCTCGTACGACTATTACTACCCGCCAAATTAATCTTGGGTAGCCGGTTCAATGGGTTTAGCGATTACATAAGACAAATCGGTTCGAATTATGATAGAATACGTTAAAAGAAGCGTTTCGTCCCGGACCTGCTAGTGGACTCGTCGGTAAGGCTGATCTAGCAGGTCCTGCCTTATACGCTAGCGCACGCGAGGGGTTTTCGATTGATATGACGCGGATTTTAGCGCGGTTGTCCCGATCGCTGGACAACGAACTACCGCATTGTCATCGTCACTTATCATCTCGACACTTATCCCGTTTTGAATGACAAGACAACGGCCGGTGCGTTGTACTTGTCTAACCGAGGATTAAAAAAAAGATGATGCTTGTCCGAAAGCTAAGATGGAACTGTCGGAACTCGATTTCCTGTCCGAACGCGACGAGGAAAAACATGTGCTGATTGGTTCCTGCCGAAAGTTGCATTTACCAATCAGTATGATTCGACTGTTGACATCTCCTTCTCGCTGTTCCGAAGGAGCGTTGGGAAGGAGGCGCGACGAGGCTCGGTTATTTGACACTGCCCGTGATAAGATATTACAAGATATTATATTAGTGATTAAGATATACACCAACGAGACATTTGCCAGATGTCTCGAATGGTCGCCGAATGATCTTAATTTACGACGTAAATTTTACGTCATCTTCGAGGAAGATGTTTAGTCGCGAACGTACCATAAATATTGTTGCAACGGAATCTATGTGTCGTGTTCCTGCGCGGCGGGACACTGTCAATCAATTTCATGCTGAAGAAAAGGGCGAATTTGCGATCAAAGGCGTAAACGTGTCTCTTTATTAATCGGTTCATTCAGCTAAGGGACCTGAAAATTCATTCGCCTCCTTTGGCTAGAAGGAATTCCGCCCTCGGGCGTTTTGAGCAGATACCATCAAGCTCAGAGTACTATGTAGACAGCTTCTCATTAGATGAGTAAATCCAGCTCATTAAAGAACCGAAACTCTGGTATGTACCTTTAGACGTTGTTCGACTCCTCCAAAATGTATTTCGTCGAAAAGATAACTTTTCTTGTCCACAATCATCCTGATCAGACCCTTAAATTCGACCATCTGCAAAACAAAGTATTAATGGGCAAAATTTATCGCACCTTTTAACGTCCATTCCACTCTTTTAAGGTTGCGCCATCATCGGCCTTGTAGCAACGCTGCGTGTCGTAACCGTAAAGCCATCGCCGTAAATAATGAAAGTTATCTCCGCGAGAAACTGCCTTTGAAAGTCAACGGTATATCTTGCGAGTCCAATAAAAACTGCGAATGATATTTTTCGTTTTCCGAAGGCATTATCCAAACAGTGTGATTCCATCGAAAGAACACCGCGTCTCGGAAAGAATTCCTGCAGGAAGACTGTTTTGCAGAGTCCGCGTAGCCATGAACTTTCGCAATATCCACATATTCATCCAGAATTCGCTCGTAAAGAACATTCGCCCGGGATAATTCGCTGTTAAACACCGCGCGAGCCAAGTTAAAAACTGAAACATACTGCGCCGGGCGAACTAAAGACTCTTCGCCCAGTAACAATGATAAAATTGTGAGCGTTCCAATTTCCTTCGTCGCAAATTTATTATCAAAGTTTACGCGTAGAACACGCTCTCTCGCGTTCCCGCTTTCACGCGTAATTGGAAGGTACGGAGGCCGGCCGGCCAGGAAGCTGCAGGAACCGCGCCCGGTTGCCGAGCGAATTTTAATTACATAACGAGGATTTCTAATTGCCGTGTAATTTTAATTTGTAACGAGGGAGATGATTATTATGGCGTGGTTTACAGAACGCCGCTGTGCCGCGCCGTGAGCCGCGATGCGGCGAAGTTATCGCGGGGCAAACAAAAATGAACAATATCTCGCTGGACAAAGGACTGACACGCGTTGAACGTCGCTGCGGCTGAGTGCAAACAAAAATAGAGACAACGGCGTTGTAAACGGTGTCTTCTGTGACAATGTAATCTCGTAAGATGCGAAATCGGCGTAAAAGTGTAAGGAAGTTGTAACGAAGTGTACTGGACATTTAAATTGCACACCGGTCAATTAATTTGTTATTACTAGACTGCAGATCTTTCTGAAAGTACAAATTTTCTTTATACTATTTATAATATACATCGTAGAGAGAACAAATCAGTCATTTTGACTGGTTCGACCGTTCTAGTGCTATACATGCGAAGTATACCGCAGAAAGAGGGGTATTTCTACAGATAGTAGAAAGTTCTGCAGAAAGATAAGTTGACAATGTAAAATATAATTGTTAACCCCTTGCAGTATTTTAACGAATGACACTCGTGATGACGAATTGAAACAAAGTCTAACAAATGCGAATGCTACGGTTTTCTTTTTAAATGAAATCAAATCTTTACACTAATACTGTTGATAGTCGACTGACTGGTTACGCAATGCGTAGAACACATTCTTGCGAAACAAAAACAAATTGCACGGTACACTTCCGAAAACGAAATTAAAATTAGAAGCAGATCTTTCTCAAAGTACACATTTTCTTTATACTATTTATAATATACATCGTAGAGAGAACAGATCAGTAATTTTGACTGGTTCCATAGATACTAGAGAGTTCTACAGAAAGATAAGTTGAAAATGTAAAATATAATTGTTAACCCCTTGCAGTATTTTAACGAATCACACTCGTGATGACGAATTGAAACAAAGTCTAACAAATGCGAATGCTTCTGCTTTCTTTTTAAATGAAATCAAATCTTTACACTAATACTAATACTAATACTGTTGATAGTCGTCTGACTGGTTACGCAATGCGTAGAACACATTCATGCGAAACAAAAACAAATTGCACGATACACTTCCGAAAACGAAATTAAAATTAGAAGCAGTAAACCTGTCGTAGCGGTTAGTGAACCTATCATTATTTCGACCACTGTAGGTAGAACGTGTTGATCTAACTTACGAGTCGGAGGACGTGTTCTCTGTGGATTCAAGCTCAGGGTTGCCTCGAAGGGTGTTGCATCGACCGTGTATCTACTATGTCAGGGAGCAGTTCTACGGTACGGTAATGCGGTCGCCTGTATCCAGGCTAATTTCCGAGACAAAAGTGTAAGTGCTCGCGTGGCCATTAAGTTCGAAATGGGGTTTGGATATCCGTCCGGATGAGTTCGGTCGGTAGACAAAGCGGAGCAACGGCGTCGAAGACGTCCGAGGACGCTTGGGAGATCAGTTTTCCCCGTAATTAGATCGGGATTGAATTCAGACTGCTCGACCGAGGACGATAGACCCTCCGAGTTAATCGACGAACACAAAATGCAAAGGGGGTAGAGGGGTGAGGCGGCTGGGGGTGACAGTGGTATAGCAGTAAGAGCCGCGTTGGTGGAACAGGGGAAAAAAATAGTTAGTCCGAGGCCATTTTGTAGCGTCCCCGAACGAGGGCCGAGCAATCGGTGTATTCATGGTAACTGAATAAACTTAACGAACGTCGATGGCATGGTCGCGGTGGTCGCTCCCAAAACCAATTAATCGCCCCTATTTGATAGCAATGAATAATCGGTTAGTTAGGTAGACACGTTTCCGAACAGTTCAGCACCGTGGAAGAAACGACGTGAAAAAGTGACACGCGGGGAATTGCGTATCGTACACAACGGAACGATTGCTAAAAGCCCTGTTATTGGAGCTTCAGCGAATTCCCTTTTCGCTGCCACGGAGAAATGCGAGGCGTCGCGGAAATTTTGTTAGCGACAGTTATCGCGGGCCCGGTGGATCATCATGCGGATTTACATTTTCATAGATTATTTGCCGGATTAACGTCGCTATTCCGTGTCGTTGTCGCTGCGTACATGGAGGTAATTTCGCTCCTTGGTTGCATCAATGACGTAGTTTCAAACTGACGACTCCGGGACAAAATTTGTTCGAGTGTTCTAAAGTGTTATAAATTCATAAAACCCGCAGTTTATTTATTACCAGCCAGCAGAATTCTGATTCGACAGGTTCAATAAAATTCAGAAGCAAAAGTCATCGAAGCCGCGTATCCGTCATTAATAAGAATTTTACGAACCGTTGTTGATTCTTCAATTACGATCGACGTTTCCGCTTAGTGGCCGGCGAATGTTATGGCTGTTCGTCAAGGACAGAATGAGCCATAGACGTGCACGGTCTTTCTCCGTCGTCAAGATTGCCGGCGACGATCTGTTTTCCCTCGGGAGAGAATGCCGAAACGATTCTCCATCAGTATTTCCAGCCCCGCCCCCAGGGGGAGCAGCGAAGAGAATAGAGTTTCTTAATCTCTTTTTATTGCCTGTAACTAGTTGTGACTTCCGACCGTGCCTCGCAACTCAAAGCCTTTCCAACTACTGTTCCCTGTCTCCGATTTTCACGTGTCTCTACCGCTCGATTCTTCATTTGTTACCACCCTATCAGCTTTCATTCCGCATCCACACCATCGATAAGAATGATCGAACGAGATTCGTATATCTCCGGGAGATCCCTTCTCGGGACGGTCTTGTCTCCTCTATTTTATCGACACTGTTTAATCCACACTTAATTCGCCGGAGCCTCTGCTGGCTCTGGATTATGTTCCAGAGTGGCTGATTGCCCTAACAGTTCGTTGCTCCGGATGCCGTAGACCTGGTGTTAACAATACAATTTGAACTTCCGTCATTTCCTGAAAATAAATAAAAATAAATAAAAGTTTAATATTAAAGCAATAAATAGTTAGCACAGCGGAAGTTTCTTCGGACGCAACCCAACAAGCGCGGTACAAACTGCGAAAGGAAAAGAACAACCAAGCGCAACCAGCCACAAAACCGACTCCGCCAATTTTCATCCAAGAAAACGAAGAGAAAATCCTTGGAATATTCAAAGAAATATTGAATCGCAGTGGGAAGAAATCGGCAGGAGAAGAAACTCGGAGAAATCGTCGGCATTTTTATCGTCGGTGTGACCGTAGGGTCCATTAACGTCAAAAGAAATGATAATACAATCCTTGCGGAGGGTTTAGTCGTCCTGGAGGATAATAGTATGTTCGATTCGGAAGTGGAAAGTTTTTCGAAAGATTCGACGGCCTCGTTGAAACTTTTCCACGCGACTGCCGGCGAAAGTGGCCGCCGCGATGCAGCGTCTGTCGAATCTCGGGGGTTAGTCCCAGTAAAGCATCGAGTAATCCGATTGGTGGAAGGAATGTTATGCTGATTGTAAGAACGAGTGCGAGAACCCATGATGCTCGGAGAGGACGAGAGGCGATGGTGAAACGCGTGCGCGTGCAATTGCTCGGCATCGCTCGGTGATTCGTGTCGGTTACGGAATCCGTAATATCGAGGAAAGACTTACAGAGCGGATTTGACAGACGCAATTTACCTCGGCGCCACTCTCCGAAGGGGTGAACCGAGAGCCATTCGACGTATCATCGAGCCTCGCCGCCTTGGAAATCGAGAATCTGCTCCGCCGTAATCTGTGAACCGATGGATCCCGTTCTTCCGGAATGTGCTTATTGGCACATACCCCTTGACTTCCTTCCCTTCGACCGGTTTCTTCATCCAATTTTTCAACACTTTGTCGCGACACCAGCCTCCCCGCCATCGTATCATTTAACCCTTTCAATGTGATATACAGTCGACACTTTTAAAGGGACGATAACTTCTATAAGATTCGACCGTACGATTTAGATTTCTCCGAGATGTTAGAAGGAGTACTTGACCAGCTGACATTAAACAAACTTTTCTGGAGAAATTTTTCAAGTTATTCTTTATCTATGGAATATACACATTGTGGTTACAGAAGTTTATTATTTTACAGTTACAAAGATACAAAGACAAACTTTGTCGTTCCGGTGAATTTCAGAGTAACATTTTTACTGATACGGAGTACAATAAATAGTTTCTCGTCTTGTTTATTACAAGTTCAATAAAAATATTCTTATTTATACTAAAGAAACAAGTCTAAAAGTTTATCTTCTTAGATATAATCTTATACATATTTTATTTAATTAATAATTTCATACATATTTATTGTTGAGATCGTAAGTTTGAGGCGACACTCACGGGTGACGCGCGGACGGATTCCACTCAAGGTTGTAAGGCTTGAGCCCGGTTTGATCGCGGACGCGTCCCCGCGAATGCCCTCGTACGACTTTTACTACCCGCCAAATTAATCTTGGGTAGCCGGTTCAAATGGGTTTAGCGATTACATAAGACAAAGTTCGTTTCGAATACAATAGCATACGTTAAAGGAGCGTTTCGTCCCGGACCTGCTAGTGGACTCGTCGGTAAGGCTGATCTAGCAGGTCCTGCCTTATACGCTAGCGCACGCGAGGGGTTTTTGATAGATATGACGCGGATTTTAGCGCGGTTGTCCCGATCGCTGGACAACGAACTACCGCAATGTTACTTCCCGACACTTATCCCGTTTTGAATGACAAGACAACGGCCGGTGCGTCGTCCTTGTCTATCCGAGGATTAAGATGGTGCTTGTCCGAAAGCTAAGATAGAACTGTAGGAACTCGAATTCCTGTCCGAACGCGACGAGGAAAAACAAGTGCTGATTGGTTCCTGCCGAAAGTTGCATTTACCAATCAGCATGATTCGACTGTTGACATCTCCGTCTTGCTGCTGTGAAGGAGCATTGGGAAGGAGGCGCGACGAGGCTCGGTTATATGACACTGCCCGGGAAAGTCCGGGTGGTCGTTCGAAGGGACCAATTCTATGGTACATTGTTCTTTAAGGTATACAACAACGAGACATTTGCCAGATGTCTCGAATGGTCGCCGAATGACCCTACTTTACGTCATCTTCGAGGAAGATGTTTAGTCGCGAACGTACCATAAATATTGCTGCAACGAAACCTATGTGTCGTGTTCCTGCGCGACGGAACATTTATAGATATATGTACAGAAATGAATACGGTTCCAGGGACCACACACAGTGTATGTGTATAGTGTTTCAGATCCCATATCTACGGGTCCGTTGCATTGTAACTCGCGGTGTCTTTAGATATCGAATCAAAGACAGAGCCGCGTTTCTTTTAGTCCGCTGACGTGTCCCTTTCGGACGTTTTTCTTTAAACGTATCAACGAGCTGCCGAACTCTGTTCAGTCACAGCTTAGCCTTAGTAGGGAGAATATCTAAATAAATCAAGTTCAAAATTCAATACCTTTTTTTTAAATTAAATTACATACCTTGCTTCCCAAAAACCAATAATATTTCGTGTAACACTGTCCAACACCGAATTTGTTTCGCTGCAACTGTTGGGTGTCCCTTATAGAGTTTTTTACGCTGATTCCGAGTCTGCCCTTAATTTTTTTCCTACACGCACAGTTTTTGAGAAACATGACTTTGAAAAAAAAAACATATTTTTCAACAGTAACAAATATTGTGATGCTATTATAAAAGATATTGAATTGTTCTTTGCGGCAAAAGATTCTGTAGACTTTTTCAAATACAACGATATCCAATATTAATACGTTATGAATGTTTAAATATATCACTGTATTCGGGAAAGTCTCCAGAATCTTTTACCGTAAAGAACAATTCAATATCTCTTATAATAACATCACAATATTTGTTTAAAGTTGAAAGATATGTTTTTTTTTAAAGTCATGTTTCTCAAAAACTGTGCGTGTAGAAAAAATAAATGAAGGGCAGATTCGGAATCAGCGCAAAAAACTCTTTAAGGGACACCCAACAGTTATAGCGAAACATAAAAAAAACTTGAAATTTGTTGGACAGTGTAATTTCATACATATTTTGTTACGTTAAATAATTACAATTTTAAGTCCTAACTAGTACCTACTAATAATTTTTATTGTGGATGTCCTATTTATTACAAAATTAAAATGGTAGACGCCCAATCAATAATCTAGAAATAAATGGGGATCTTCTGTCGGTACGAAGGCTGGTGAAATGTATTTTTGCAGTACACCGTTTCCTATCGTGTTATCTGTACCCTATTTTCCCGAGTTTCGTCAGCTCCTCGTTTCCGACTCTTATCGGTGACATCCTCGGAACAAGGAAGGATCGCGCAACATCTTTCCCTCCTGGCAGACGGCAACGGAAGCCAGGGTTTCACACGTGACGCTGCCGGATTTATTGGGATGCAGTATATCCAATAAATCGTTCATTTCCCACGTAAACGTTCGCAATCTCTAAATATGATTCCGCGCGCTGTAGGATCTGATGGAATCCAACCAACCTGACGAGCGTTTTATTCAATGGGAGAAATCGAAAAATGACACGGGCAATCGCAGCACGCTCAGTTATCGGCAGGTGTATCGAATATAGAAATTTCTGGTTTGCTGATCAAGTCTGCGAACGTTCATTGTCGTTCTGAAAGCGAGGTTCATTTCGAAATAAAAACAGATCAAATGTGTGCGAATACAGTCAACGTATACACCCCCGTTCAAAAATATGAGGACACTTCGTTGCAAGTATAATTTATTCTAACGGTATCAAATTGTACAATTTAATTATTAAAAATCTCTTGAACAAATAAAAGTTTCTTCGGCAGGGCTAATACTGTTTCAATCTACGACGATCCATTAGGGTGGTTTGCTGTATTCTCAAGACAATAATTATTATTATTGCTGAGATATGTAATGAATTTATCATTAACTGTACGAACTAGACCGTATAAAAAATTAAACGTGTTGTCCACATACTTTTGAGCGGGAGTGTACATTATTTCTCACATAGTCACTATCGATAATAAAATTGTTAACGCTTTCGACGCGAGGGTTCGATCATTTGTTACTTAATACATTCAGATCATCTTCAAGCGTTACTAGAATTGCGTCTGTGAAATTTTGTTTTTTTTATAACGAATTAAGAATATTTTGAAATTTAAGAATACTTTAAGAATAGTCAGTATTGACTTCGAAATAACATTCGTTTGTGTACGATAAAATTCTGTTATCCTTTTTAATGGTATTTTCATTTCAAAACGCATATTACTTTAAGAAATTGTAAAACGAAACGATTTCGTACTGTTATTTAGAAAAATTATGTTGCATTATGTGCTGCATTATATTTTTATCAAATTCAAGAGATGATGAACAACTATAAAATAATCAGAGAACGATTTTATCAGATATTGTTTTTTAAATGAAAGTCACAGCATCTATTTGCTCGGTTTCGCTGAATTTTCGAGAGATTCCTTTTATTTTAGATATTTTACAACGGTCGAAGGACGAAACAAAAATGTTTGCCCGTACGTTTGGCTATTACAGGAACGCGGAAACGTTTGGAAGTACCATGAGAATTGAAAAAAATATGTAGAAACAACGTATAGAACCTGGAACATGTGGCGTCACAACATTTTTCCATTGTTTCGCTACTATAAAAATTTAATCGCGATAGTGCAATATACGGATGCACAGTATATGTATAACTCAGAGTACATTCACATCGTTCGTGTAATTTTAGAAATATTCAACAAGAGTACGTGGTGTTTCGTTTTTCTTTGGTCTCCATATTCCAACAGGAATAACTACCAAAGTTTTTATTTGTTATTATCGATTTTTCAAAAACATGAAATTCGAAATACAAAATCGTACAAAATGGTAAAACCTATTTTATACCGGAAACTAAGTCAGAATTTCATAAAATTTTTGTTATAAATATAATTGAAGACGTTCCAAATCCACCAGAAAAATATAATAAAATATGAATTCATGTGACGATTGCTGTAGTATTTACACCAATTAATTCAATCAGTAATATAAAACTTGAGTGAGTGGTTCAGAAATTTTTGTTTAATTAACTACCGTATGTGGTACGGTATGTCGAAACTCAAATGGTTCGAGTGGATTTAACCGCGCGTGCTTTAAAGTCGTGAAAAGCATGCACCTTGGGTGCATTAAAAATTATACTGCGGCCGATTAGCCATGGTTATCCTACGAGACCCGCCATTGTAGTGGTAAATAGCTTCAAAGGAAGGAACAAGAGTGGCGGTGGGTAGGAAACAAAACTATCTACGGCCTACGAACACCATGAAGCGGCACTGCTAACAAAGATCTAGCGGAGACTAGGAATGCAGGACGCGTTAACGACACAACGCCTCAAAAGAAGCAAGGGTTCCGGATTTCCTACCGGAATCTTGATATAAACTTGTTAGCCGTGCCCGAAACTGCCGGGAATTAATTTCATTGTTTCGAGAACGCTACAACTATATTCCAATGTTTCAACAGTGTTGGTCCCTGCTGTGTATGTAAACAAGCGATGTACAGTCCGTTAATTCGGTTCCTAACCCGATTATACGTTCCTTCGAGTGAACATTCACCCGTTTACTATTTTTACATACTCAGATATTTTTTTTAATCCTTGAGCGATATGAAAAACCCACCCAATTTTATTCAATGTGTAACTATTGTGTGTTGAACGAAAGCTTGTAGCGCGTTTAAATGAAAATTCAAAGATAAAATTAATTCTTGAAAAAATTCTAAAATTTGTCATCGTGAGAAGTCGCTGTTCGCTGGTGAACGTTTCTCCAAGTTTCTTCGTGTTTCTGTTACCGGCTACAAATATCGCCGCTTGTTACCCGCTCCCTTTTGGGGCGGTAAAGATCAAAGAAAAATAGGAAACACGCGGGAACTCGCAGCAACAGAAACAAACGCTCCTTCGTGTGTCCGCTTTGTCGCACAATTTACGCATTATCGTCGTCGACATCAGCGCGGTCTGCTGTGTAATAAAACGTGTGGAACGCAGTGGGGTAATGATGTCATTATCGAGTTAATTGGGGAGTATGGAAGATACGAATTGCTGCAATTTATATCTTTATGACAGAATGTGTAGAAAATATTTTATTCGATCCCTGGTTGTAATTTAGGAGGAATATTTTTTATTGTTCATAGACTTGTAAGAATTGACAAAAGGTGATTCTGTACATTCTGATCACCGTTCAGTGACAGCTTGTAGCAGGATAAAGTGTAATTGTAATTTATATTTAAATTTATTAACGTTCATCGCAAAGCTAGTGAGTAGTTTTATTGCCAGCATTTTTCCCCTTTCTCTGTTATGTATTCTTAAATTTCAAAATATTCTTAAATGTATTCTTATTTGTTCAAAAAAATTTTCACAGACGCAATTCTAGTTACCCCTGAAGATGATCTGAATGTAGATCGAAACATCGTAAATTAAGTAACAAATGATCGATCCCTTGCGCCGAAAGCATTAACAATTTTATTTAAATTTAACGATAGTTTTTTTTACAATTATCTCCGAAACCAGAGTTGTGCTAATTCAAATACATTGTAATTGAGTTACGCAATTGAATTACATTGTATTTCAATTATATAGTAATTCAACTGCGGCGTAACTGAATTACATAATTCAAACCTTTCAATTAATTAAATCATAAATTATAATATTTTAATCAAGTGTGTAATTGGAATACAATATTATTAAAATACAGTTCTCCAAATTATAGCCCAGAACTTTGAAGAAGTGCGATATATTTCTATGATTTTCTTTCATATACTTGTTTGCTGTCTATGCGGCGTATTTTCTATTCCTTGTCCTCGTAATTCGTAATTAATTGTAAATTGACAGTTGGCGCGCGCGTCAATTGACTGTGTCAACACGCGTCTGAGTCGCGCTCCGATTGGTTCGTGTTTTTCGTTAATAACGCCTTAACAAAGCCGCGGACGACATTTCTGCAAAGAAAAATGTCGCTTCAAAGGATCTCAGGAACCTCCCATTTCCGGAAGTCGAAGGAATTTTGAGACACCCAGTATTTTGATGGACCTCCGTGATTAAAATAGTTGTGCTAATATGTTTGTCCGTGAATGCCGAGGGGTTAATTCAGTCTTGAATTCAGGTGGAAGAATTAGTGCCTTTAGCATCGTCTAAGGGGATGAAAGGGTGATTGTAAATCGCGGCGAAGTTCGCCGCTGCACCCACGCCGGAAGATTAATGATTGCCGCGGAGCACGGGGACGGCCGAATAATTTTCGGTGATTGGATCTCATTCAATGGAAATAGCACGATAACGCTGATGATCTATTAATATTGTACGGTACACCGTCGCTGGCGGACGGTAATTGTGCGGAAGGTGGATTCGCGCGTGATCGCGCCCCGTTGCAGAAGAGCAAATTTAATCATTGATAAAGCGAAACGCCGCTCGCGAAGTTCCGTAAAAAAAAAATCCTCTCGCATATTTGCTTTATCGAGCTCCGGACGAAAGATTAATGATGCGCATTATCGTACGAAGATACCGGTGCACCGGAGTAAAACAGAAATTGTCTCGAATCAGTTTTTCGCGTTCGGTTTTGTTTCGCGCGACAAACATTGTTACAGAGCTAAAAATGTTTTTCACCTGTACCGTTGGATTCCGTGTTTCGAAACTGAATACAATATTTTTTATAAATCGAAGAGAGGTTTCATTTAAGATATGTATACGGTAGCGAAGTAAGGTACAACAAGTGACTTTCTAAACTTGAACTCGCAAGAGAAATTGGCTGATGCTGTTTATAACAAATTTTGGAGTGGAAAATGTGGAAGGGAATGGGAAAGATTATAGATATATGTACAGAAATGAATACGGTTCCAGGGACCACACACAATGTATATGTATAGTGTTTCAGATCCCATATCTACGGGTCCGTTACATTGTAACTCGCGGTGTCTTTAGATATCGAATCAAAGACAAAGCCGCGTTTCTTTTAGTCCGCTGACGTGATCCCTTTCGGACGTTTTTCTTTAAACGTATCAACGAGCTGCCGAACTCTGTTCAGTCACAGCCTAGCCTTAGTAGGGAGAACATCTAAATAAATCAAGTCCAAACTTCAATACCTTTTTTTTAAAATTAAATTACATACCTTGCTTCCCAAAAAACCAATAAAGATGCGTTGTGGAAATAATGACGTGTAAGGGGACAAGGTCTAAGGGTTGTTTGGTCCAGAGTAGGGCAAAAATCAACTAATAATTACAAATGACTAATGGTCTGATTGCTTATTAGTCGAAGCGAAAGAGTCATTAGTTAAAATTTAAGGATTACTTAGTCATAACTACATGGCACTTAATCGCACAATAGCGACTGATAACTAGAGATTGATGACTGAACATTTAAACTAACTAATGATTAATCATAACTAAGAAGCAATAACTAACAACTATTTATAGTGACTAACCAGTATCATGTGGATATGACTAACTAATCCAAAAGTTCTAACTAATGACTATTTTGCTATGACTAACAATCAATCAGACTATAGTCATTTTTAATTATTAGTTGATTCGATGATTTACATGTTTAGGCTGACGTGTCCGCGGCTTGGTTATCGTGATGTGTTCGAGTACAAAATTAAGTGGACACCCCTAAAAAACTTTTCAAAAGTTGGATCACGCGACTCGAGCTTTCTTCGCGTGTTATAAGCAGCAGTTTACCGAATAACATAATTAAGTCCAATTTTATAAAGTCACTAAGCTTTGTGCCCATTCCACTTTGTCTCCGACTGTAGATTAGAGTAAAATGTAGCGGCAAGTTATGTTTAAATATTCGTTACATCGCGGTCGCGATTCTAAGAGTACTGTAGCGAAACGGAGAAATCAATCATTAGCAGAAGCCGGTAATTGTTGAGTCAATTCCGGCCGGATAAAGCGAGCGTGAAGAACGTCGATCATTCGAACAGTTCTTGCCAGTTCGTGCAGAAGTGATTGACAAAAATAAACGCGGCGACGGTGAAAAAACTTTTATCAGATTTAATTGCGACGGCGAGCTCCTCGACACGTCGCACTTAATCGACGAACAGAACAGAACAGAGCAGAACAGAAAAAAAAAATAACTAAAATGTTCGAATCGATCGAAACGCGTAGTTGTCAGGTGCGGGGAACAATTATCGAATTTGAATTGAAGCGAGGCGAGATTGGTGCGGACAAAAGGCCCGGAAAGAACGGGTATGGAAACCAGTTAACGACAACCGGGGAGGAAACTGAAAAAGACACTTCACATAATTCCGTTCGGTAAACAGCAGATTCGATGCTGAGGATTCTTAACGGTGGAAGGGGAACACCAGCTGTAGAGACACAACAATTTCCAAGCACGTTAACGAATTCGGTGCTACGTAGGTACGTTGTTCTCCGGTAACTGTTCGTGCAGAATACATTCTCCTCCGTTCGTTTCGCGAGAACGCCGTGCGTTTTACTGGTCTTTTATTGCTTCAGGATTACGGTAAAGTGAACAGAGTTGTTCCCTCCTTCGGCTACAACGTTAATATTTTTTTTCCCGAGACGTATTCGACCTGGGAAGCGAAATGAACTTCTCTTTCCTGCACGCGTTTCTCAAAGCTGAAGAGAGCGGTAGTTCGCTGTGCCTAGCGTAGAGTAGAAACGTTTAACACATTTATACGGCAAGCACAGAACTGTGTCCTTTTTTCAAATTAATAGCGTTTTATTTTTTAACGAACTTCTCTGAAGTTAATATTCGTTTTCTTATTCGATTCTTGTCACTGCGGATTTATAACAAACAGAATTTACAGTGGGCGTACAAAGTATTCGTGCACCTTTCAAAATAGAATAAATTTTTTATAATCGTACCAAACATGATTTTTTATAATCAATTGAAAGCATTGGTTTACGAAATGATATGCAAGAGAGATTTTCCAAAAATTATAATTTACAAGGTTATGTGCAAAAAGAGAAAAGGCATTTTTTAAAACCTTTTTTATTTGGTCCTCAATGAAAATTTTTAAACATACGTTTTGTAGATCTATGTTATACGCATGCTGAAAATTTCATCGAAATCGGCTGACTCGGGGAAAAACGACACGCATCGAAAGATGTACGATTCTGTGGATTTTAAGAAGAAACTGATCAAAAATTTTTAATAACTGCTATAGATCTACAAAACATATATGTTAAATTTTCTTTAAGGGCCCAAATAAACAAGTTTTAAAAAATTCCTTTCTTATTTCTGCGTGTAACCTTGTAAATTAGAATTTTTTGAGAATCTTTTTCGCATATCATTTCGTAAACCAATGCTTGTAATTGATTATAAAAATAATGTGATTCTATTTTAAAAGGTGTACGAACACATTGTACACCCACAGTATAACAATTAAAGAAAGAATTTCGAAATTGCGTCACTTTGAACTCGCTAAAATGATTGAGACAAACAGTGGATGTCTATGTAGCTCCTGTGTCTGGTAATTAGTCAAGACAATTGTACGATTCGAAGGAAGCTTCATTCGGACGACGAACTTCGCCGGCGGAGTCCTAAACAAACAATACTTCTGAAAGCACAGAGATTTCGATACAGCGTTGGCGAACAATGTCGGAACGGTGGGGCAGGTTCGGTGTGTTCGGAATGCAGGGGAAGCCATCCATCATTTAGCTGTGTATAATTTGGGCTTGCAGGAAGTTGGAACTACTCGTGGAAGGGTAATGCGGTCGCAGGTTAGTTCTGGTGGTGTGAGCGAGACTTTATCAGCGCGGCATCCATTACTTAAGTCGCAAGAGATTACGAGAAGGAACGCTTCTCAAGAATGTTATCGCACTTAGTCACTTGTTTCACGAAGAGATTAGGGAGGGCCCCTTTTTCATTCCCCGTGTGAAAATGACTGGTCGTTGGACTGGCCTGGAATTTCGTTAGAATTGCGCAAACGTGACTCAAAATTAAGTGAAACTCTGTTCCGGGCGACGCGACGCGCTGCTGGTCGGATTAATTCCATTCAGTCGATACGAGAACGTGCTCCGCGAAATAGAGCCGGAACGCATCTTAAAAGGGGTGAGAAACAGTCGGGGAAAATAGAGACTCTGGGAATAAGTGGCGCAGATGTTGGGCAATCCTCTTTCACGAGACCACTAAGAAATTAGAAATGGCACCCCGGGCTATATTGGCCAAAAAATATTGCACGACACACGATACTCTCTCGAATACGAATCCACAAAAATATAGTCAAATGTATACGTAATACGGTAAAGTCGATATTACTGTTCTCTGTTTACACCAGGTTCTATCTCCAGTGCCTACTCACTGTAAAACATATCGGTGTAAACACCACCCATTGACTCGAATGAATCGAAATGTTCAACTTTCTTAATTTTCATTATTTTTTTAATGAAATTTCACTATCGTATTTCTGGCATTTTTCTGATCAATATAAGACCGAACACGATATAATTCCAATTGTATTCAGTGGTCAAATCGACGAATCAAGTTTCGGTCGCAAGGAAGGACAGCGTATGGGAAAGAAAGAGACACTCATTCTGTCCTTCTCTTTGTTCGGCTTCTCCTTTGAATTTCATTCTGACCTTCTCTATGTTCGGCTTCTCCTTTGAATTTCAATCTGTCCTTCTCTATGTTCGGAATCGTCTTTGAAGTAACAAAAATACGATCACAACACCAGGATTACTGTCCACCAAAAATACGGCTGTTTGACAGTAATCGGGACATTACTGTATCGACTTTACTGTACATCTTTTCGAATTATACAGAAACGTTCGTTTAAGTAATGCCAATTTTATCGAAGAACCAATTTAAGGCGTACGCGGCAAGGAGCCACAAAATAAATTAATGTAATTAAAATTACAATTCAGTGCGAAAGAAGCGTATGAAGTCAGAGTATTTTCTCATTATTTTATCGCGAGTTGAAATCTAGATAACAGAATAATACCTACGCTAAATAAAAAGAGTAATTTTCAAGTACGAAGATAGAAAGGTATGTTTGGTCGTACAAGCTGGCAGAACGGAAATATATTTTTCCGTAGCCGACTTCGCAGCAGTTATTTAACAATCATAATGAATGTCTGGCGCAGCAGTGTTTGTTTGTTTGGTCGTTTCACAGAAGGTTAAACTCAAAATTGTAACTTTCTACCGTCCAATTTGCAGTGTCACGAGCAAGAGTGGTCCTTCGCAGCTCGTGAGCGAATTCGAGAGGGAGGCCACGAGATAAAGCCATAAAAGTAGAGTAGGAATAGGTAGGGGCCGGCTCCTATATTTACAGATTCCTCTACCACTCATGCTCCAGGACGCGTCGTAATCACGGTCCTTTGATTGATATTTTTCACTCGTACCTTTGGAATTTTTTGTAAATTTTTTCGCTATGTACACACACATCTGTGCCTCCTTGGGCTGGACGCAAAAAAATCGTATACTTTGCTGGTGGATGCACTTCGTGCACGGGAATGGCTTCGGTTAGAAAAATTTCGGACTGTGACAAACCACTGCTTTTCTGACGTTCTAAGAGATTCATTCTACACGATAATAAATATTATAATTGTACAATAAACGTGATTCGTTTACAATGAAAATTTTCAGATGTTAATGTACAACATTTTGTACTCGTTAGCTTGCTACACCGGGGTTGTCCAAATTGTACAAATTGAATTCTCCTCGAGGATGTGTCGACGAAAAGAGGGATGGATTGTCTACGATGAAAAGATTGAGCATTCGTTGTGGAGCCGTCAACGCTGACACACGTCTCGTAAATATACATGTTTCCTATACTAGGGTGTTCCATTGTATCCTATATTAAAACCTGAGAACAATCCTCGTCAGCATCATTCCCCTGACAATGCAACATACAGGACGACGTAACCGAAATAGAGAAATAAGAGACTGGAATAAATTATAGTCAATTTTTTCGAGTAGTCGATTTTTCCAGTCAATGGAAAATTGTTTCGACGAATTCGTCTCACGTGATTTCTTCTGGCGTCTGTTTAAATATGAAATATTTAATCGTATTTGCAAGGAATTACAATCGAAATTATTTTCAAAGTACATGTATCGCACAGAATGTACAAGAATAAAAATCAACGAATGAAATAATACGATGCTCGAATTTGTGGAGGCATATTGTAAATATTGATTCATTCACTCCGTTCTTAATTGAGCTCGGACAAACAACGATAATGAATCAATTTCGACAGAGAGCATAAAAGTAGGCTAACGTATCAAAAACGCCGACGCTTACAGAAAGCTAAAGGTCACTCGCATGTATCAGTGATCTCGCTCACAATTCCTCTTTTTCATAAAAACTCCCCGGCTGTACAGTGGTAGATCATTAAACGTTCACTCGTTAAACATACCATTCCATTCTTAATTACTCTTTTCGAAACGCGCGGAATGTTTAATAAATCAATTTCAACCGAGGCTCGAGAGATCGAATTCATTCGGTTCTGTTTAAATTCTTTTCGCAGATAATTACGCCGGTTCTTACGAGCGCGCACTATACAAATCCGCACGTTTTTGTTCATACCGATCCGCATATTAAATGTTATTTCAGCTCGCGGAGATTATTAATAAAACGGGTCGTGCATTTACCGTGCGTGGGACACCGTGAACATTTCGCTTTGTAATTCGCGCGGAAAACGTGCGTCGGCAATTAAAGTAATTCTCGAAATTAGAATACCGAACCAATTAAAAGCCGGCGATTTTGTAAAAGCAACAAACAAAAGGCGGCGTTCCGCCGCGGATTCAGATACCGTTTTTCCGTGTTTTCAATTCTTTGTGCTGCTTCGAGGCTCGTAGCCTGACACGTAACCCTGCCAGTATACAAGCAATATAAATATAACGAGGCAACTCATTTGTCCAAGCACTTTACTCCGAGTAGCGAAACGGACCGGTATTCAATGTAATTACATCAGTTACGAAAGGCTCGTTATGCAATAAGTACGAATATAGATCGCGTTGCCCGCGAAGAACGGGCGCCGCGCGTTTTAAGAATTCATTTCAAGTTTGAAAACAGCAGGAGTAAAACAATCCTCGCGGTACAAAACAAAAACTAGCACACGCTATAAACGAGTCGACTGTGAATGTTTACGACAACGTGACATCGATCATTTTATGTTGGGGTCATTAAGTCCGTTCTTTCTGATTTTTAAGCGAAGTTAAAATTTTATTTTTCTCACAACCTGCGAAATAGGAATGTTAAAGCACGGTTGTGGTGATAACTACATTCGACACGAATAAAATGATATGTCATTTGGTTGTTTTAGTTGACCAGAACACATCGCACCCTGGCAAGAATATATACAATGACATAACTGAAACATTATTCTCGCAATAACGATTTTA
>CM052190.1:8397155-8414845 GCA_028455805.1 Lasioglossum figueresi
GTTTAAGCACGGTTGTGGTGATAGCTACATTCGACACGAATAAAATGGTATGTCATTTGGTTCTTTTAGTTGACCAGAACACATCGCACCCCGGCAAGAATATATACAATGACATAACTGAAACATTATTCTTGCAATAACGATTTCAAGAAAATTATAAAATTTCCATCGACATTGTACAGACATCTTTAATCTTTCAGAAAAATATTTTTGGATATAAATTCGATTGGGCTCTATAAAATGATATTACGGATACCTTCATTAATTCTACAGTGACACTGTTCCTGTCACTACAGATATCAACTAGATCAAAAAGAAAACTTTTTTTTTTAGTTTAAAGACGTATGGAGGAAGTAGATTTACCTACACCCAGAAGGGGTTGTGTGTGACTCAGGGAACACAGGTGATCGATGCCCCCAATATACCACTAAAGAAACTATACTTCGAAGGACCAGAGCCTTCTTCCTCTCCATCTTTCTGCCCGTTTACGGAAGGGGACCCACTTTTCGTATTTCTCCCTTCCGATAACTTCGCGGGCACGCCTGTTCTTGGCTCATCAGGTTCAAAAAGAAAACCTTATACCTAAAACGTAACTGTCTTCTAGAGATTCGATTAGGAGTTAGAAATACGACGTTTTTCTAGCACGCAGAGGCCAACTAAACGAATTATTTTTTGAGTCGTGTCATTGTTCTTGCCGGGATTCGACATGTGATTAAAGCATTTGCTTAGGCACCACTTCCAGTTTTCTCATTAGGCACCAGTTGGATATTGAATATAACTCACTTACAAATATTTACTAAAAAATGTAACAATTTCTCCTGAAGTAATTGAACACGTACGTTCTGGTTCTGCGAACGATCAGATTTTTCCTTCGATTTGATGTTCACTCGGATGCAACACGATTCGCGAATCATTAAACCAACAATCATCAGAACACCGCGCAAAGGTTAACAGGAGTTCAAGAAATTATGGGCGCAATCCGTAATATTGGATTTCGGTTTGCTACTGGCACCTATGTGTAGAACCATTCCAATTACGGGTATAATGAGAAGAGGCCTGTAATCCTCCCTTCGAATTCAGAAGAAAATTACTCGGCACTAAAACAGCCATAAAAATTGCATCCACTCTCGCGAAACAGTTCCTCAAAAATACCAACAGACCTAGAATTTTCTGTATTGCTCCCTTTTATCACAGAGTTAAAAAATTTAAGTACGTAGTACGTGGGAGATATTGTACGTTCCCTCTGTGAAGTAAACTAAATGTTCATTGGAACGAACACAGAACTGTACGGAAAAGGCGCAAGGATATTATACAAGACAATGTTAGCATTCAATTTTTTTTCGTATTTACAGGGTGTCTCACCCGATATTGACATCTTGATTTCTTCGTTGCTGTTAGTCCTACCGAAAAATGTTTCAGATAAGAATTTAATGGTGCCGAGTGGGGCATAATTTGGTGTTATTAGTTTATTCGTGGGTGAACGCGTCAAGGTCATATGAAACACAACTACGCTTTTTTAAATGGAATTTTATACTTTTTAATACATCAATCGATGCAGTGGGACATTCTTTATAAAAAAGTATTAACACATTTATATTGCAAAATTAGTTGTTTGGGAGATATTTCGATTTAAATAATTGTAAGATATCATTAAGATATCATTAATTAGAAATCAAGGTGTCAAAATCGAGTGAGACATCCTGTATACTACTGTCTTTCTGAATAATATAAATTTAAACTTGAAATCAGCGTGAATTTTATTGGCATCGTGAGAGACGTCAGTATGTCATACAAGACTGCAGATCTTTATGCAAAATAAGAAATGTTTGCATTGATTGCAGGACACAGGAGTCAAATAAAAATTGTACTCTTCTTATAATTATACTATTAAGCTGAAATTAATGCACTGATGTCCTTAAATCTTCTTAGATCGTCCACTGCTTTAAAATGCATAAAATCCGCATTCTAGTCATAATATTCATCACGAGACATTAATAAGAAAAATGAGTAGATTAAAATGCAAAACAATGAAATCGTTTAACGAATTAAAAGATACTATTGTATTGTTTTCCGGCAACGATACAGACAATTTTTATTTCGCATATAAACCTCTATTCGGAACTCTTGAAAGGCTCGATTGAAATGTTCGCAAAATGGAGGGTAGATAGATTGACTCGTTACAGAGTTGAGAGAATGTAGTCAATTTTTATTCGAGGAATCTGTTTGCAGTGATTGACGTAGAACATTCTTATTTCGCAATAAGAGTCCGCAGTCCAAGGCACTAATTACCAAAAGAACATTAGACCGACGGTTATACTTTCGTTGCGGGACATAAATTCTGGTTCCACTGAGGTAGAAGACTTCTACGGTAGAAAATAACAGGATTTCTGCCAGAATCCGCATCGGATTATTTACGAAAACGGACTACGGGCTGTTCCACGGTAAATTTACATCTCGAACGCGATGTCAAGAATATTAATGAAATTGAAATACGATGTAATTCATGTAAATTTGGCAGTAGGCTGTTAGTCATGATTAGGTTGCGGATCTCTATGCAAATTCACGCTTTGCGCGCTATAATAATACCTTCGACGCGGAATTAACGGCAACGGAGAGAGTACAAAGTAATACAGAATGAAATTCTTGAATTCGTAGGAAACCGTTTGCTGATAAAAATTGTAGGATACGCCTGCTTGTGTGCGCCTTGAGAAGGACTCTTAATCCTATCAAACTTTTATGAGACCAGTTAGGGAGCTAGGTTAAAAACCATGCTTTCTGCGAGGGAGGAGAACGGGCGGATGAAATTGCAAAAAGCACGCAACGAAATACCAGCAGCTACGTTAATAAAATTACTTTGACGAATAGCAGGAATTTTTTAACTGTCGGATCCCGGGATATCTGGCAGTCGGATACGAAGCGAAGTTAGATTTTCTTCGATCCGCGATAAACTTTATTATCTATGCATTAAAACTTGTCTTTCCCCACCCATATTGTAACTTATTACCTCAAACTTCGTATCGCGATAGATTTTCCTCAGCCTGCGGATTTTTACGATCTATAAAAGAATCCGAAACAGATAAAACCAATCCTTTCACATAGTTTTAATGTAGTCGAAGCGCTAGAACAGAAAATTAAATTTTGTTTTATCTCGGTTTCATGATTAGACTGCGGATTTTTATGCAAAATAAAAATGTTGTGCACCTATTGTGAGAAACAGGAGCCACAGGTGAAAAATTCTTTCTATTTTTAATAATTTTGTAAACATTTATTGAAAGAAATGTTTGGCTTTAGAGTTGAAATAATTCCGGAAAGGTTAATTTAATCTTTCCATCGAGTATGGGCATTCAATTATAATTTACAGATGCGCCATTTAGATTTAATTTTCCGATTATAATGGCTCAAGGTTTGTATTTTCGTCATTCGAACGATCTTGCATGCTATCAACAAACGTTCACAATTTATTACGCTTTTACGATTCGAGCAAACAAATTTGCTGTTAAATATGTTTGTTAATTTTAACGCACGCGATTGAATGCTGTGTTTCATTTTAACGATAAGCACGGCCGTGCTGTAGAGCATAACGGATCGCGTTAATCGTGGATCAGTTTTATCGATCCCAGTTACATCGCAGACTGTAAAGACAACAAAAAGATCATAAATTTTACGATTGCACTTGCACGCTATCTACGCAGCTAATATGATTGAAACGCCGATACGTGTGCTTTCAGCATAAAGAATTGCACGTATAACTACGTGATAGTTTGAAACGTTTTCATCGTTCCTGGAATTTTCGAAAGAGTGAATCGAAACGTGTGTCTGATACGAATCGCGGCGATCGATCATTTTGATTCCCTGGAAAGCCGTGGAAACTAATTTTTTTTCGTCGAAATTGGATCGGGAAGACAGTATATCGTCGTGCCATTAATTCAGCATGCATGAAATAAATTTCTGCAAAGAGCGTAGACAATAATATACTAGCCTTTCGGACTGTTATAAGGCCATTTATTCTTTTATTACAATCCTGATTTATTCTTTAAAATACGAGACTGTCTCGAATCAATTTTTTATAGAATTTCTGTGACTATAAAATAATAACTAAACTGTTGATTTTCTGCATTCACGAAGACATTTAGAAGAATTTAAGAACATTGTTATATTCCATTTAATTTATTGTACCTATTAAAGTAAGGTATACATACATACATGTAAATATGTATATATACATATATGTATATTCAGCCCACAATGTTAAATCTGCATATAAGGAACAATTTCCTTCACAGTTCGTGCAACGAGTCAACCTAACAGCACAGAAATTAATTAATTTCCGCCGATGTACCCTTATCAATTCGCCACTCGATGAAATACGATTTATTAGCGAAAACTACTCTTCAGTTGCATGCTGTAATAAATATATCAGACACCTCGATATATCTGGTTGTTTGGAATTCGACCATAAACCATTAGTATGTGCACTCTGTTCATTTCTAGTTCGCTCAGCGGTATCTTCGCTGTAGATCAAACGTTTCGTATAATGAATTCAATAGCATTTCAGTCTGCAGTGGTGGAAATTTAAATCGAGGGTAAATCTAGTCGTCGACAGCTGATAATGATAAGGTAATATGCGCAGGTAACATCTTCGCCAATCTGCATGTACATCTAGAATTTCTACTGCGAAAATAGACACTTCAATTCGCAATACCTCGTATCTAAACCTTAATAAACACGATTTATTAATCATTCGAACTAAGATCAAATAAATTAAATTTATAACAACAACAAGAAAATTGTTTTATAGCTCTCGATAAAACTCAAACATACGATTTCAGTATGTTGAAAAATATTATCAAGACTACATCATAGAAAATTGCGATGAAAGCTCTCCATCTCGATTGTTTGAAGAATAGACTTGTTCGAAAGCAATAGCGCTGTCAAATTAAAATAAAACTCAAATATACAATTTCAGTTTGTTGAAAAGTATTATCAAGACTACATCACAAAAAATTGCAATGAAAGCTCTCCATCTCGATTGTTTGAAGAATAGGGAAGACTTGTTCGAAAGCAATATCGCTGTCAAAACTCAAATATACAATTTCAGTTTGTTGAACAGTATTATCAAGACTACATCAAAGAAAATTGCAATGAAAGCTCTCTATGTCGATTGTTTGAAGCATAGACTTGTTCGAAAGAAAATAGCGCAGTCAAATTAAAATAAAACTCAGACACACAATTTCAGTTTGTTGAAAAGTATTATCAAGATTACATCAAAGAAAATAGCAATGAAAGCTCTCCATCTCGATTGTTTGAAGAATAGGGAAGACTTGTTCGAAAGCAATATCGCTGTCAAAACTCAAATATACAATTTCAGTTTGTTGAAAAGTATTATCAAGACTACATCACAGAAAATTGCAATGAAAGCTCTCTATGTCGATTGTTTGAAGAATAGACTTGTTCGAAAGAAAATAGCGCAGTCAAATTAAAATAAAACTCAAACATACAATTTCAGTTTGTTGAAAAGTATTATCAAGACTACATCAAAGAAAATTGCAATGAAAGCTCTCCATCTCGATTGTTTGAAGAATAGGGAATACTTGTTCGAAAGCAATAGCGCTGTCAAAACTCAAATATACAATTTCAGTTTGTTGAAAAGTATTATCAACACTACATCATAGAAAATTGCAATGAAAGCTCTCCATCTCGATTGTTTGAAGAATAGGGAAGACTTGTTCGAAAGCAATATCGCTGTCAAATTACAGAAAAAAAATTTCGAGCAAACATCCCTAGCACAAAGTTCGAGAGCTGTAATATTGTTACCGAGCTCTCAGTTAAGAGTTCACGAGTTTTAAAAGGTTCAGGAGATTTTCGATACTGTGACGGTGCTACGGAGTTCAATTCAGTTTCGTCGATTACAAGAGTTTAGGAAGTTCTGATCAGTTCTGCCGGTTACAAAATTTCAATTTTCCACCTACGTTGAGTAATCTCGTTCTGACGGAAATTCGGCCGGATTAACAAGTTGATGACATTGACCGAAAGATGAGTCACTAATTTTCGACAGCTTCGCAAGTTTCAGAATGCGATCAGTGTATAAATGATGGAAAATTGATTTCTTTAAACTTTGCAGAAACTTTGTACAGGTTCTTCATGGCTGTATTTTTTTCTGGTGGAAAATGAAAGTCATATTAAATGAAGATTAAACTAATATTAAATTGAGAAATATTTACAGTAAAGTCGCGTTATTTCTCAGCGAACGTCTACTCTCAGTATTTGTCTGCGTTTACTTAAAATTACTAATCAAATTACAAAACTTCTTTATTTTTCATTATCTTTTTATGGGACTTTCGCCAACTTATTTCTAGCATTATTCTGATTAAAACGATACAAAACACGATATAATTTCAACTGTATTTAGTGGTGTAATTGACGATAAAAGTTTCGGGCGCAAGGAAGAACAACGCGATCCGTGTTTACCTGCTGACCTTTTCTACGTTCGGCTTCCTTTGTACTTTCGGCAAGGTCGGCGCGGTAGACTCAGTCATACAGAAATAGTGTCCCTACACGATATTTCATCGTGCAGAACACAGCCGTTTGCAAAATAACGCGACTTTACTGTATATGTATTTGTTACGAGATTGCGAATTAGATGGACTTGTGACAGAAATGAGTAGAAATTATTATTAAAATTATTAAAGGACGAAAGCTTGCAATTTTTAAACTGCACAAGGATTTATCACATCAGCAAAAATCCTCTAGTAATCCCGTAAAATACAAAGACACAAGAGACTGTGACAATTCATTCCCTGAATAATACTGCACGGTAGCTAAATGACAAAGGAATTTTAATCCGTAGAATCGACGTGACGCACAGTGATTCATGTCATCGCGTTGACAGAAAGACTCAGATTCGCGTGTCACGCGACTGATTTCAAGACGAATGTACGGGAATAGGTGATTTCACGCGCCTCTCCACTTCATTGTGAAAATTTATGTCTCAATGTCACGGGTGCTGCCAGGTTGTTGGCCCGCGCATATCGGTACAATTTGCGGAAAATGTTCGAGCGGGGTGTCATCGTTTTGGCCCAGTTCGACGGGAACTTTCGCCGATTTAGAACCGTTTGCGTTCGTGTCTGTGACAACAAAGTCGGAACATATGCCCTTATACATTTGACCGCCCTTTTCGACGCTTGGTTCCACCCGCGTCTGTCAGGAGCCGTGCTCGTTCTTTCGCGAAATCCTCCGTTTATCCTAGCTAGAAACTTTTCTCGCGCCGGTGTTTGCACCTTCCGACAACACTGCCAACATTACGCCGGATATACTACGACTGACATTGATAGGATGCATCGAATCAATACCCGGTTGCGAGACATGGCAGATCCAACAACCTTCCCCGAACAAATTCAATTGTTCCCCTGTTTGTTCGCCATTTCTTGCTTGGCTGTCGCGACTTTGTCCTCGTGACAATTACCACTGTCCGGATATTTGGTTACGCTGAAACATTATTATATGCTGAATATGATGTTGAAGATCATTTTTTTTTAATTTATTTTTTTTCATGTTCAGACCATAGCCACGTTCGTACTAATTTATAGACTTCCTCAGTTTTAGTTTTCGATCAACAGAAGGACCGGAATCATAGCAACACGTCTTTTTCATAACATACTATACAAAAATATATATATAACTCCAGTAATTTTGATTATCTTTAATCCTAAAAAGTCACACCTATACTTCAAATGCCAATAAATATGTGTGCAAAATCTCAATCCAAAAGGTTCAATAATCTCTTCGAAAAATATTCTGGAATATTCCTACAAAAATTCGAAAACACGATGAATCAAAGCGACGACAAGATTTTAAAATAGTATATTTTCGCAGCGCGAAAATGTTGAATGAACAACGATTTTAGAAGGGTTACCCGTAAATACGTTTCCAGGATAGACGCTAAATATTGAACGGAATGATTCGGATTCTGATGTTCCATTCGGCAAAATCTGCAAAGAAAGTCGTTTCTTTCTTATTCCCGACGAAAGCTTTCTGCTCCGGCCGGTTCGTCGAGGTAATTTTTATCGAAACGACAGGAACCTTCGCACGGTGCTCTTATTACGGCACGGCAGGGGGATGATACTCGCTTTCGTACACGTGGCAACGATACCTACTCGCGATTCGGATCGGTGCGCTGGAATGCAATACTCATACCTACGTGAGACTCGAACGTGGTTATATTGAATGGCGAAGTGCAGCGTTCCATAGAACGTGATCCTTCCGTTTATAGTATCGCTTGAATGCACAGTTGACTTAGAATTTCCGTCCAACGAATTTGCATGATCGATGAGAGATTCTAATATATCGAAACAGTAATACCCATCGAACATGCTCTCGCTTCGGTAATGCTTTCTTTTGTACACCTCTTGGAAGAATTGTTCGAATAAATAAATCAACACATTATTAGGACTCATGGTACAGCCGAATGGAACAACGAAATTCTTTATATTTGAAGAAAATATTATTAAACATGTTCTTTTATTTCAAAAATGTTCCAATGCATTCTCCGAACATTTCTTTCCATGTAACATTATTTTATACGCAATTACACAGCAAAACCTGTGTATGACGACATCGAAAACAACTCCTACAAGCGAGGAGTCGTTACTTTTAGCGACACTCGATCGATCTTTGTCAGTCCTCGCAAATAAACGTACTCGAGCTACTGTAACTACATATACAAATGTAAACAATCGTGAGCAAACAGTTTTCGGTGTTTCTTGTCAGTAACACGCGATATAATGGGACAAGAAACACGCGACAATATTAATAATGCGCTTCTAGGTTATCTGCATGCCATGTTCAGTCTTATAAAGTGTACAACAAATCTAAGCTATTTTTTGAAAAGAATTAGACTCCTGGTATATCAATAGGAAACTTGTAAGATAATAATTGAAGTATCTACAGTGGATGTAGAAAGTATTCGTACACCTTTTAAACTAGAATAACTTTTTTATAATTGTACCAAACGACCTGATTTTTTATAATCAACGAGAAGCATCGGTTTACGAAATGATATGCAAAGAAGATTTCCCACAAATTATAATTTACAAGGTTATATGCAAAAATTACAAAGGCAGTTTTTAAAACTTTTTTATTCGGGTTCTCAAGGAAAATTTAAAACATATGTTTTGTAGAGCTATGTTAGTTGTACACGTACTGAAAATTCTGCGGATTTTATGCAGAAACTGATCAAAAGTCGTGTAAAACTACGATTTTCACCATTTTCAACCACTCGCAGCTCGTGTGTATGTTAATCGATTTCGATGAAATTTTCAGCATGCGTGTAACTATTATTAGATCTACAAAACATATATTTTAAATTTTCTTTAAAGGCCCAAATAAAAACGTTTTAAAAAGTGTCTTTCTTAGTTTTGCATACAATCTTGTAAATTATAATTTTTGGAAAATCTTTTTTGCATATCATTTCGTAAACCAATGCTTTTAATTGATTATAAAAAATCAGGTCGTTTGGTACAATTATAAAAAAAGTTATTCTATTTTAAAAGGTGTACGAATACTTTCTACACGCACTGTATGTATATCTCTATATTTTGTTCAGACACATAAAAGGTTTAACAAATTCTCTAATAATGTTATTGTCCGTACAATGTCAATTTCCTCGGTTTCCATAAAATTATTTGTGACAAACACATCAAAATCGCGTCATACTTTCCCACATTAATTAACAAAGAGCATGTCCGGTACAACAACTCGATGTATCTCGAGAGTGGTCAGTAGATTCGCATGTAACGACCGAGGGACAAAAAAGCGTAGTAACAGTAACGAAGTAACATCAACCGCATAGTGTCAATAACGCGAGTAAATTGTTTGTCATTCTCAGATTTCTCCAGCTAATAAAACCGACCATTAAACCTTGTAATTCCACGTTCATATACAGAAACTTTTACAACTTAGATTCACAGAAATTAGCACTTATCTTACTACGTTCGTACAAACTTTATGTCCCGTCGTAATTTCCATTTAACCGAGTGTGAACGTAATGTTTATCCTTCCGCGAGACATGGTATCAAGTATCAAAGCGAGCCTTCGGACTCGCGTGTCGATCACGCCACTTTCTCCGGTGTATTTTATTACATCAATTTTTTACCGTCGTCCAATAAAATGTTTCGCAATCGTCACCGTACGGGCCCCCCGAATTTCGCGATCGCGCTCACAAGAAAAATGGAGGATAGAGGAGGCGGCCACCAAATCAAGCAAAAAAACAAACCGGGAATTGTTTTCCCAATCGGCGCAACGAATCTGTCGGACGCGTAATCGCTAATACATAGTATCCGGTATATGGGGTCGCCGGTGGTCCGATAAAACGGATCAATCGGCGTAAAATCAATCGGGACAACGGGTAATCGGTGCGAAATCCAATTCAATAATGTAGCGTAAAGGATACAACGATAGAATCCACAAATCGGGTACCCAATATTCCGAAGCCTGAACCTTCGACCTCCATTTTCAATTTCTGTTGCGACAGTCGTTGCTTATTCTACACTTCGAATCGCGTTCCGACCCAGACAATTAAAGTTGACCTCACATCGTTGCACATATGGACAACAATATCGTTCAGTCATAAAAAGAAGTGACACAAATCAAAAAAAGGAATTTTTTTTTATTGTATATCACCAACTTAGAAATGTAAAATAATTTGTTGTTATTTAGATCCTGGGTTAACTGCCATGTACATTAGTTATAAAGTTCACCACAATTTGTATATTTATTATTAGAAATACAGTTAGAAGAATAACTGATCACACACACTTTAAATCAGATCGCGTTTCGACCCAGACAATTAAAATTGACCTCACATCGTTGCACATATGGACAACAATATCGTTCAGTCATAAAAAAAAGTGACAAAAATCAAAAAAAGGAAATGTTTTTTATTGTATATCACCAACTTAGAAATGTAAAATAATTTGCTGTTATTTAGATCCTGGGTTAACTGTCATGTACATTAGTTATAAAGTTCACCACAGTTTGTATATTTATTATTATACTTTTATTAGAAATACAGTTAGAAGAATAACTGATCACACACACTTTAAATACGAACCACTTTTTGATGAATGGACCAAACGATTTTAATTTCTCTGTGAGGCTGGAAGAATTAGTTTAGTGAACGACGTCTAATAAATATGTTGAGAAAATGTATTTGGTGGGAATTGTGAAAAACAAGAATGAAAGTTGATTTTCACAAGTTTTTTTGCTGAGTCAGTAACGAAAATTTAAAATATGTGTTTGAACGTAAAATACGTTCTGAAAATTTCGTTGAAATTGGTTAATTGGTTTAAGAATTATAAACGATCAGAAGTGGTAAAAATTGCGATTTTTCATGATTTTCGGTCTTTTTACCACTCTTGATCATTTATAATTCGTAAACCAATAAACCAATTTCAATGAAATTTTCAGAACCTATATAAATTACACGAGTTGACCAAACACATTTTTTAAATTTTCGTTATTGGCTCAGCTAAAAAAGTTGTAAAAATCAATTTTTACTATTGTTTTTCACATTTCCGTCCAAATACATTTTTTCAACCTATTTATTAGACGTCATTCACGAAACTATTTCTTCTAGTCTCACAGAGAAATAGAAATCGTTTGGTGCATTCGTTAAAAAGTTATTCTGATTTAAAGTGTGTGTGATCAGTTATGCTCCTCACTGTATATTTTGAGTTGTGTCACTTTGCTCATGAATGAACGATATGATACACTCCCAAGGGACGATCCCTAAGTGACCTCACTAGATCTTAATGAAACTTTGGGGATGAAACCAGCCCTCAAATCTTGAATAATATAATTCACAATGGAAAAATAATTGTACAGAATTGTCGATAATTGAATATGTATCTGAACAAAGTGTTGTGATTCAAGATAGCCGCCACGTCGTGGAAATTCGCAATAATATGAACGACCGTGGCCTGTGGTGGACAATTGTTGCCAAAAAATGAAACAAGTGTACCAAAAAAGCAGATGCTCAAAGGTGTTTGAAGATCGCGAAGGGGGGCCAGGATTCGAGTCCTTCGAAGACAAGATGGCGTCCGGGAGGGGGGTCGCGCATGTAGCAGCCCTTCGATTTCAGAGGCAATATCTTTTCTCGTGTTCGTGCTGCACCATTTCATCGTCGCTGATTTACTCCTCCATCATCGATATACACCCCCTCTTTGATTCCACTCGACGTCCACGAACCGGAGCGAATCACGTTTCACAAATACGCGCGCCACGACCTGGTTCGGTTTAGCCGGGACGCCGGTACTTGCAAGAGGGGTTTGCGCGCGCGGCAAAGGGTAAAGGGCTCCGGGGATGGGGTCAAGGGGTGGGAAATTAGAGAGCACGCGCGGGACCAACCGTGGCCCGAGGAACATTGTAATGAACGAAACAAGTTTTATTCTGTTTTTCTTGGTCGTTTGTTTGCTTTGTTTCTGGCGGGCCAGCAATCCGGTGTCATCGACGTGACGTTTTTCGCGGTGGCCGTGCGCCTTCTATCTTCCTCTCTTTCTCCCTTTCTCTCTCTCTCTCTCTATCTCTTTCTCTCTTTTTCGCTCTTTCTCTCTGGACCGGTCGCCACCGCAAATTTGCTGCAAAGCCGAGAAGGGGTAACAAGTTTACGGTTTACATGCGAAACTTCGAAACCTAGAGCTAGCGACACTTTTCATAGGTTCCTCCCGCAGAATTATTGCAGAATTTAGCAAGAATTTTTTAGAGCACCGAGTAAAAGTGTTGTAGACGGGGATCGAAAAAGTTGTGGAACTTTTCGATAGGTTTTGTTGAGGACGTGGATCGTGAAACTTTTTTCGAAAAGCGTCCTCGCGTTACAAGCTACGATGGATAAAGAACAATTCTAGAATGTGGTAGTTCTCGTTTGAATAGAACTTGCAAAACTTAAAAATATAAATTTTTTATTACAGGCACACATGTCTTGTTCATCGATATCGGAGGAGTTCAAATATTGAAAGACATTTAATAGATAGTACTATAATGCTATTTTAAACAAATTTCTATTGTACATCATCTATCAAACTAATCTTAACTCCCCGATGATAGCCATTCGGTTGGATTTTTAAAAAATTATCCCATTGCAAAGAGCATTCTGATGCTAGCCACCGTTACTAAAAAAAAGAAATTTGAAAAATCCGCGCATCGAACTTCTCTTTCTTTCTGCGACGAAAAATCAGTGACGTAACCGGCTGGTAGAGCACAGTGAGCTGCGTTTCGTCTGATCCGTCAGCAACCGGTGCGGCCATTGTGTACTCTACTTTATTGCGAGCATTTGTCTTGCCTTAATATTCGTCTTGGAAACCTCTTTTCACTTCTATGCTACTCGGTATTACCTTTACCCCGGGAACCGTTATTTCCTTTCGTCGTTGACCCGTTACAGGTCAGAACTAGTCGCCTGTCCCTTGTCCCTTCGCCTTTTCGCCCTTTCAACGAGCTCCGAGGACTAATACCGCAGTAATTCCGGCCGATAAAACGGCAACCATACCCGGCACCGTGATAGAATGCAAGGCGGTGGGTTAATCTCGCGGTTTCCTACTTCGTTATGTGTCAACCGCAGTCTTTATCCCAAGACTCGGGAACCGTGGACGTTCCACGGAACGGCCCGGAAATTTCGCGTTTATATCACTGTTTGTGACGTTTTCAGAACATTCTTTCGGTACTTCACCACGGTCCCTATTTAATTGTGTCTACGGCCCGTACAAAGAAATTCATACGCCGCATTCTCTCGTTCCCGTGTCCGCTAATCTTGCGCGAAATATTGCGTACGCGGCACATTCGTTTCCAAAGTCCCCGGTTCTCTTTCTGTTTCGAAAAAGAATTTTTAAGTCAGCGCGGGATCTACGTCAAAGAGAAACTTACTCTTGGATAAATTATTTGAATTTCAAAGAACGCATCTATTCGTTTTTATAAATCTCGAGCTTCTTTTTAATTGGGAAAAGTACCCTTCGTTGGTGTTGTGAGTTTACGTATAAAAGAAACACATGTTGGAACGATTAGCATATTTTCCCGAAAATCTAATAAATTCTTTCGATCTAAATAACACGCGATGGTATCGATCATCTAACCGGGAACTGAATTGCGATTCCCATCAAGATTGAATGTAATTGATACCCGGAGACGTGCATGAACGAAGGAACGAAGCGCTTATTAAGCGCTATCATGAAAATAATATCAAATTGAAATTCCAAGTAAGGAAAGCCCTCGTTAAATATTTTAATGAAGTAGGCGTTGCTAGTGGTATGTTTATTGAACACGTCTTGTAAAAGGTGTCTGCAACACTGACCGAGAAGTTAGGGTCACTCTCAATTTTCAACATTTCTTCGATTCCTAATGTAACTTTAAAACACTGAAATATTCAAAGTTTACGTAGCTATTAATTGCTAATGTATATTGCACACGGGTATCAATAATTTATACATTATTAATGTTTACATATTTCATGAACGATAAAATTTCTGTGCGTAATGAATAATTGAACGTCGACTGAATGTTTATGCTGGAATATCAGTGGATTGCGAATGTTTATGCAGAATGAAAATTTTCTGCGTCGGTTGCGAGAAAAAGAGGAATTAGATAGAAAATTCTTTCTTTATAATTTTAATATCCTGGGAATGATATATTTCTGCTTCTACACTGTTCTATACTAATATCTCCAGGATTTTTAATTTCACCATTTTTTGTCACTAATTCTTGAATTTGGCTATGTATGCTTGATCATGCAACAGACATTATACATTATACATTATACATTATACATCATACATCATACATAATATCATATAACATAATAGTATGCATCATGCATCGTACATCGTAATAATATACGTCGTACATCATAATATGATACACCTTACATCATATTGTATATCGTACATCAAAACATCTAGTTCAGTGTTCCTCTGTTCAATGAAAGTTATTATCGTACACGATTCAAGCTTCTATTTAATTTATTTTTTCCGACAACACGAAAAATATCGAACACTGTGACCGGCCCGAATTTTTCGGCCACAGGCGGTATTAGACCAGTAGTTTTTGGAACGACAATTTGGCAAGCCCAGTGTCTTACAGCGGGAAGCAATAAAAGTATTGCTGTCGCTCGCAATATTTGTCGTAGCGAAGCTCCGGCGAGCTTTGACGTCGGTCAGAACGGCAAGTAATTAAACCCGACTATGTCTGTGCCGCGTGATTTATCGAGAAGGCAATTCTAATTACTATCCGAATGTTAGCGGATGCGGAAAGTTCTGTTCGGAGCGGGGCGTCAATGTATGCACCGACCCGTTAAAACTTGTCCGCCTTAGAAAGAACCCGGGTGTGAAAAGTGTTGGAAGTTTCTTGCTTATTTCGCGAGACTAGAAACTTCTTCGCCGACCGAATATTAATTTTTTAATAAGTATGAACTTGCAATGGATGTACCGTACGCGCGAGCGTACAGATTATCCGTTGTAAAAGATCGTAAATTTTATTATCTCGTATTAGGTTCGCCGTTCTTTCCTATCTCTTGAGATTTCTTCGCGGAACACTATCTTGTTGGCTGCTGTTCCTAAATTGCGCTCTACGAGACGGTGCGCTCTTGGCAGTGTTCACATTAAAATATCAACCAATCATTTTTCATATAAAAATCATACGGTTCCATTTAAAAAATCGAAGTTGACCTTCACATCTTCGAAATGCCTTCACGTATGAAGAATTCATGTACAGCACACCATGTACAGTAAAGTCGCGTTATTTCTCAGCGACCGCCTACCCAGAATTTGTCAAGTGCCTACCCCCTCCACCGAGTGGCAACGCCGCAGGGGCCAAGAAACTCGAGCTTCTAAACATGCCGCGTAATCTGATCTCGGCTCGGGTATATCGGTGTGAACCACTACCAATCAAATTACAAAACTTCTTTATTTTTCATTATCTTTTTATGGGACTTTCGCCAACTTATTTCTAGCATTTTTCCGATTCAAGTGACACTAAACACGACATGATTTCAACTGTATTCGGTGGTTTAATTGACGATGAAAGTATCGGGCGCAAGGAAGGACAGCGCGATCCGTGTTTACATGCTGTCCTTTTCTACGTTCGGCTTGCTTTGTACTTTCGGCGCGGTCGGCACAATAGACTCAGTCATAAAAAAAATAGTGTCCGTACACGATACTTCTCCGTGCAGAACACAGCCGTTTGCGAGATAACGCGACTTTACTGTAACACCTGTGGAAACATATTTTTTTATACAACGAATAACTTATCGTATAAAAGTAAAATCTGAAAAGAAACCGGTTAGAGTGGAGAAGAAAGAGAACCGACGATACGTAAGCAACGATGGCGGAGTCGTGCGGAGAGCAGATCATCGAGGGGGTTTCGGGCTCCGGCTTGCGAGGGAGCAGATAGGATAACGATCCGGTGAATTCGATGAAACCGATGAATCTCGAGTTAATTAGCGATTAAACGAAGCCTCGGCGCTATCCAAGCCGTGCCTAATCGAGAATCGATGTCGATTGTACAGGCGTTATTAACGAGCCTGTGTGATCATGGTTGATTGGTCACCGTGAATCAGGCCGGCGTCCAACACGTCGTTTCATGGGTATCTCCCTGTGTGCCCGGGTTTGTCTGATTCACGCACGTCTGTCAAAGCGAATCAGGAAGTCGACGCGTACTGTGACCACACGGAGCCTGTTGAAGAGGGACACCAGTGGTTGTCTGTGCGCGTCCACGTGTGTTTGTACGTTTACTGAAGATCGAAACGCCGCGCCGTGTGTCGTCGATAAAATCGGCTCCGGACTCGCTTTCTGCTCCCGATTTTCGGGAATGTTCTCAGCACGTTAATGGAACAGGGCTCGCGTGTCCATTGATTCACCGCTGTTATAACATTAGCAGGCTCGAATAAATCCGATTCGAGATACGCCCCCGCAAAACGCCCCCGCACCCGTACCCCTGCTGCTCGTACCCGCCGTTTCGTGCATGAATGTTCGCCGTGTACTCTGCCGAGAACGAATAATGCCACGTTTGCTGCCGTTCGCGGTTCGATTGATCGAGGACTCCTATCGGCGATGGAAGATCCGAGTTTCTCCCATTTATTTAATCGATGCAGAAATATATAGTCCCTTCAAAAACGAAATACTGGATACAGACGATTTTTAATGAATTGTGAATATTTAAAATGTCATAATTTATATAATGCCACGTTTGCTGCCGTTCGCGGTTCGATCCGTGTTTCTCCCATTTATTTCTTCGATCCAGAAATATACAGTGCCTTCAAAAACGGAAATACTGGATACAGACGATTTTTAATGAATTGTGAATATTTAAAATGTCATAATTTATATAATGCCACGTTTGCTGCCGTTCATAGGTCGATCTGAGTTTCTCTCATTTATTTCTTCGATCCAGAAATATAATATGCTTTCAAATTTGGAAATACTGGATCAAGGAGATTTGTTAATGAATTGTGAATATTTAAAATGTTGTAATTTATATAATGCCACGTTTGCTGACGTTCATGGTTCGATCCGAGTTTCTCCCATTTATTTCTTCGATCCAGAAATATAATCATGCTTTCATATTTGTAAATACCGGATCAAAGCGATTTTTAATGAATTGTAAATATTTAAAATGTCATAATTTATATAATGCCACGTTTGCTGCCGTTCATG